>SJYA01000868.1:479199-628170 GCA_006410615.1 Neotragus moschatus
CCAACATCTTGATCATGTGTTGATTTGTTTCCATCATGCACTTTTTTCTCTTGATTATTGGCTACATTTTCCTACATTATTGATTTCATGCTAGGCATCATGTGTAAAAGACTAGTAGAAGATTTTTCTTTGAAATGGGCATAGAATTAAGAAAGATTGAGAATCACTGGGAATAGTATAGTGTAGGGACACAAGGACACTGGCTTATTGCTTGTGAAGGACCTGAGTAGGGAATATTTATTAAAATAAATAGTAGAGACAAATTGTGGGATTTTGTCTAAACTTGCTGAGAGATTGAGTAAACTGTGACATTGAGTTAGTTACTCAACTTCATGGTGCTTTGATTTCTTCATTAAAATGACATAATTACAGTATCTGTCCCACAGAGTTATTCTGAGGGTTAAATGAGCATGTCTGCAGGACAGTAAAGTGTTCAGTTTGTTGTTGTTCAGTTTCTAAGTCATTTATGACTCTTTGCAATCCCATGGTATGCAGCATGTCAAGCTTCCCTGTCCTTTACCATTTCCCAGAATTTACTCAAACTTGTGTTCATTGAGTCAGTGATGCCATCTATCCATCTCCTCACCTCATCCCCTTCTCATTTTTCTCAGTCTTTCCCAGTATTAGGGTCTTTTCCAGTGAGTTGACGCTTCACTTCAGGTGGCCAGGGTATTGGATCTTCAGCTTCAGGATCAGTCCTTCTAATGAATATTCAGTGTGGGTTTCCTTTAGGATTAACTGGTTTAATCTCCTTGCTGTCCAAGAGACTCCTAAGAGTCTTCTCCAGCACCACAGTTTGAGAGCATCAATTCTTCATCACTCAGCCTTCTTTATGGTTCAACTCTCACATCTATACATGACTACTGAAAAAAGCATAGCTTTGACTATACAGACCTTTGTCGCAAAATGATATCTGTTTTTTAACATGCTGTCTAGGTTTGTCAAAACTTTTCTTCTAAAGAGTAAATTCATGGCTATAGTCACCACAGTGATTTTGGAGCCACCTTCCCCCCCAAATAAAGTCTGTCATTGTTTCCATTTTTTCCATTATGTGTTGGCTATTATTTCCTTGAGAACTGAAGGTGGAGTATTGGATGTGGTTACATGGTAGTCATTAGTGTATTTGTCAAGTGAGTTTTCAGTGCATGATGGTGACAAACACCTGAATGGAAGAGATTCAGGGGAGAATGAGGAATTAGAGACTAGGAATTTGCCACTGTTTTGAGATTGCTAATTATAACCTTAGTAATCTTCACAGCAACTCTATAAAATAGGTACTATTTTTACTCCCATTTAATCTGAAGCATAAAGATAGGAATGCAGTTATAAAACATTTGTATGCTGAAAGTGATCTAGTACGGAGGGAAGAATGTAGGAGTTGAAGGGATATTTCCAGGAATAAAGTTTTCAAGTAGGTGAGAAATGATGGAATGCAGCGTGTATGTGGAGAAATTGACCTTTGATAGGAACAAGGAATGTGCATTCATTTTAGCAGCAAAGTGTGTGTGTAGATTTGGGAGTGCAAAAATACTTAAGAAATATTCTGACAGCTCGTGTTGCTCATTGAAATAAAAAACAAGGGGATCAGCTTAGAGTAGGGTTGGATATGTTGGAGAAGAAATGGTTATTTTGTACAGTGTATGAGTGAATTAATTTGGGTATGGATGAGCATGCTGGTAGTGCTAAGGGCTTATTTGAAGATTGTGATAATAATTTAAAGTGAAGATTGTGGATATTGGAGAGAAAAGGGAGATAAGGAACTCAATATCTTTAAGAAGGAATAAAAGGTAAATGAAACTGATGAGGCCAAGAAAAGGATAAGACAGTCTTTTCCCTTGAAAGCTTAAAGTCTACCTACTAAATTAAGTGATCCATACCTAAAAGAATACATAAGCAAGAGATAAATGCTAGATAGATTACCGAGATCACAGGCTTTGTCCCTTCAAGGGAGAGAGTGAACACTTTGGGCAACGTGGGTAGCTTTAGTGGGAAGTGACCATAGGGCATTAAAGTGTGTGTCAAGGCCAACAGGATAAACATTTAGCATTTCTGGTTTCAGTGAAAGTAAAAGTTGCTCAGTCCTGTCCAACTCTTTGCAACCCCATGGACTATAAAAGTCCATGGAATTCTCCAGGCCAGAATACTGGAGTGGGTAGCGTTTCCCTTTTCCAGGGGATCTTCCAAATCCAGGGATCAAATCCAGGTCTCCTGCATTGCAGGTGGATTCTTTACCAGCTGAGTCTTAAGGGAAGCCCAAGAATACTGGAGTGGGTAGCCTATCCCTTCTCCAGTGGATCTTCCCAACTGAGAAATTGAACTGGGATCTCCTGCATTGCAGGCAGATTCTTTACCAATGGAACTATTGGTTTCAGTACTGTAATGTATTCACTGAGTCTTTGAATTCCTTGTCCATGGATTGTACTTCCTGTGTAGCTGGGTAGATAGAAACATTGATTTTTACATTTCCTTCTGAAGAAAATACATTTCAGTCATGCTTAAAGGAAATATAATCATATTGTAATGACCTTGAATTATTTTCATGTTATATACCAAATATATTGCTTGGAGAGTTGTTGAAATCAGATTTTTTTTTTTTTTTTTTTTAGGAGGGCAGGATGATGTTAGGGAGTAAAGGAGTAATTTTTTTAACAGGCTATGTTCTGTAACTTCAGGTTTCTGTTAGAACTTTCAGGAGTGTTTTTTTAGTATTCTAAGGCTTCTTTGTCACTTGAACAAGAAGAGTGGCCAGGGAAGAAATATTTAGAAATGTACTTTATATATGAAATAAAGAAAATATCTTTGTATACAAAAGGAAATATTAATTGCAAAATTAAAATGATAAGGTTTGTACCTGTCTTATTACTATTTTGTCCATTATTTGAGTAAATTTATTATTTTTCTAATTGCACTTTTTTTTCCCCGTATGGCCTACTTAAGAATGACCAACTCCACGTTGTTAGCCATTTCAGTGAACAGGAGGCCCTCTGTTTCAAACAGAGGAACGTCTGTTAGTGAGAGACATGCAGAAGTAATATAGGGCCTTTTTTCATAGTTTGTTTTGGAACTTTATATACACTTTTATAAAGCAGCTGCAAGGAGAAGTGTGTATAGGTTTTTGTTTCTTAAAAGTTAATGTAAGGAATGTCTTAAGAACTGTATGAAGCTTTTTAGCAGTGCTTTTATTCAAGTATTTAAATTTTTTTGCATTTCAGTTTTATTAGATGGATACAATTTTACAAAATATCTTACATAGTTTTACTATATAAATGTATGTTTTATACTGACATCCTTAAAAATGTTATAATTGTTTTGGTAAAGATATATTTTTTGGACAACAAATTCTATATATTTTTCTAATTAATCTTTTCACTTTTAGAATAGCATTTAATATTAAGACAATTTAAAAAGTAAATTCACAACAATAATTTTATTGCCTATATAGCTTTAAATTCTCTATTGCATATTTGAATAGCATCCACTGTGTATTTTTTACTTAAAGAAACATCTTTTGAAACATTAGTTTACATAAGCAGAATTTCTTTAACATTGGTGCGTTTGAAATTTGTGTTGGTTCAGTAAAGAATGTATAATATTTGGAATAGTGAGTTTTCAGTGCATGATGGTGACAAATGCTTGAATGGAGGAGGTTCAAGGGAGAATGAGGAGTTAGAGACTAGGAATTTGCCACTGTTTTGAGATTGCTATAATGGGAATTAGAAAAATGTGGTAGGCATAGGAAGGTATGAAGGTAAGGGGTGAATTTAAGATATGATAATCATAATGATAATCATAGTAATCTTCACAGCAACTCTGTAAAATAGGTACTATTTTTACTGCAATAGCAGTAGGTATTGCTAATTTTATATTTAATTTGCCAAGAAGCGCTCTAACAATTCCATTACTTTCTTTGTGCGTACTTATAGAAAATTCAATTTAGAAACATATAAGAATTCTCATTTATCATTGAAATTATAGAAAGCATACTTGAAGAACTATCGACTATATAAGTTTACCTTGTTATCTATATCATGAACCATGATGGTTAGTGTGACATTGCAAGGATTTGGTAGCATTTATGCTAAATTGTTGTCTTTCAACAGAAAAAAAGACTTTATATTAATGGCCCAAAATGCTTATTGTATATTTCCCAATTGCTTTTGGATGTAGTTTTTATTTTTAGCACTATTTACGTTGTGAAACTAATTTATTCTTAATATTATTCTTACTTAAGCATATTATTTAACACATTATTTTTTAAATAAAATATTTTTAAAGAAGCTGGAAAATGCAGTTGTATTTCTATGTGATATTTTATTTTCTAATCAAAACACTTTTTTTCTTGATCTTATTGGCTAGTAAAGGCAGAAGGATAAGGTGATCTTTTGCCATAGGTTAGTGACTCTTATATTTTGATGTGTGTAAATAATCTCCTGGATACTTGATAAACTTGTAGATTCCCAAACTCAGCCCTCTAGAAATCAGATTTACAAGTCAATATGTTTAACAGGCTCCTAAGTGATTAGGATATATCTGTTTCTTTGAGAAACTTTGGCCAAGTGGTTTTTCTGTAGCATTAACTCAGATCTCATTACATCTTCAGCATTGTTTTTCAAAGGAATTAAGACTTTGATATTAAACTGAGATTGCTTGAAAAACTTACATGATGGTATTTACCAGTTTTAAAAGCTTTGGAAGTAGAAATAACAAGTTCACATATTTGCATTATAATACATTTTAAATTTGAATAGAGTTCTATAATTTAATTTGTTGTTCTTTTTCAGTCGCTAAATCATATGTGACTGTGACCTCATGGACTGTAGCATGCGGGCTCCTCTGTCCACCACTGTCTCCCAGAATTTACTCAGATCCATTGAGTTGGTGATGCTATTTAACAATCTCAACCTCTGCTGCCCCCTTCTCCTTTTGCCAGCAGTCTTTTCCAGCATCAGGGTCTTTTCCAGTGAGTTGGCTCTTCACATCAGGTGGCCAAAGTATTGGATCTTCAGCTTCAGGATATGTCCTCCCAATGAATATTCAGGGTGGATTTCCTTTAGAATTTACTGATTTGATCTCCTTACAGTCCAAGAGACTCTCAAGAGTCTTCTCCAGCACAACAGTTCAAAAGCATCATTCTTTGGCCCTCGGCCTTCTTTATGGTCCAACTGTCACATTCATACATGACTATTGAAAAAAATAATAAAACTACAATTGAATATGCACTGTTATATTTTTTCCTATTTAATCTTCATAACAAGCCTGTGAAGTAGGTAAAACAAATATAATTACTTTCATTTTATGTGTTGAGAAACAGGTTGGTAAAAGTTGTGACCTGCCCTAGGTCATGTAACTAAGAAACAGTTGAGCTGACTAGAATGTAGGTCTTGACTCCTAGAGCAGGGCTCTTTTCATATCATACCATATAAGCTATCTAGAATTGAAGATTTGTTTAAAAAGCATATGTTAGTGTCTGTGTGTATATGTGTGTGTGTGTTCACACATGTATACATACTTATGTATGCAGGCATATAATTTTATTGCACTTTGCTTTATTGTATCTCAGATATTGTATTTTTTATAAACTGAAGATCTGTGGCCACCCTGCATCAAGCAAATCTATCAGCACCATTTTTCCAACAGCTCACTTTGTGTTCATGTGTCACCTTTTGGTAAATTTTGCAGTATTTCAAACTTGTCTGTTATTTGTAATGATGGTCTGTGATCAGTCTGTGATCTTTTATGATATACTATAACAGTTGATGGTTAGCATTTTTAGCACTAAAATATTTTTAATTGTGATATTTATATTTTTTGATCATAAATGCTATTGCAAACTTTAATAGACTGTAGTATAGTGTACACATAACTTTTAGATGCACTAGGAAGCAAAAAAATTGTGTGGTGTGCTTTATTGACTTTATTGTGGTGGTCTGAAATGAAACTTCCAGTACCTCTGAGGTATGCTTGCATATACACATACGTATACATCATCAAACATGGTTGAAGTTTTCTAATAATTAGAAAAGTTAACATACTGAATAGATTTTAGCAATTTTAGATAGTACATACGCTTTATCTTACAAGCTCTAGACTGGGCAGTATAAGGACATGGATTGTATATATCTTTGTATTCTAATTGCCTACCTTACTCATTTGCAAAGAGAATTCAGGTGTTCAACAAGTGTTTGATAAATGAATGGATGGATAAATGAAAGAGCTTCAGGTGTTTGTGTTAAGAGGTAGTGTTTGAAGAATTTTGGTGTATATTCTTGTCTTAAAATGGGAAAGACTCACTATTGGGCACTTGATTTTTAATTTCTGATGACACATATTCTTGAGTCATGAATACATATATTAAGCCAGTTCTCACAAGCAGATGTCAAATAGTGCTTAATGAAGAAACACAACAATCACATAATGGTTGGGATTTTATTTTGTAATTTTTCATAGAATGTTTTGTAGATTTCAAGTCATATGCACACTTTTTTCAGTAATACAATGTGTGTTACCAGGGTAGAACTAAATTTTCACTAAATATGAAAAAGATTCCATTTGTTTTTTTAAAAAATCTAGAACCCCTTAGAGAATATCTGAAGAAAATGTTTCTAAATCTAACAAACCTTTAAATTACTATTATAACTTTGCCTTTCTTTCTAAAAAGAAATGACTGACCTCTTGCTCTATCCAAGTAGCTTTGGTAGTTCAGAAAGATTTCCAATATTCTGGTATATGTCTACTAGAGATTCTTTTGTGTTGTACAAAATAAAATGTATTAGGCATTCCTTCCTAAGTGAGTAAAATTTCCTAAGAGACATAATTACCTTTCTTTTCCTAGAACAAGATTATTCCTTATGTCAATTATTTAGAATGTCCCAATTCACAGTTTTTTTTTTTATGCCATTAGTTTTGTTTGATTTGGTTTTGTCTTACCAATATACAAATAATTTTCTTTTTATTGCTCAAATATGCTTCCTATTTCTGTGCATGTTTGTGTATTTGCAATTCATAGCTAGTTTGGCAAGAAAGTGTGTTGACTCAGATGTTTGAAAGATGTTTTGGATCAACTGTGACTGACCCAAATACATTGATTTTCATGTGTCTATATAATTCTCTTTGTAATACATATCATTGATAAGAACATTCATTATTAAATGAATGTGTCTATCAAAATGCTTTTCTTGAAAAAAAATTGAGAAGAATTTAGAGGAAACACTTTATACAGTTCTTGTGAAGACATGGTTTTGATTGATATTCTAGGCACTGATTTTGATTTAGTGTTTGGTACTTAGACAAGTGTTCCTCCAACAAACACTCAAGTTCTTTGACTTGTCTTAGTATCTGTAGAATTATGGGAACTTGCCCTTTACCGTTGCTAATAAATTTTATTATGCTGCTACTGCTAAGTCACTTCAGTTGTGTCCGACTCTGTGTGACCCCATAGACGGCAGCCCACCAGCTCCCCATCCCTGGGATTCTCCAGGCAAGAACACTGGAGTAGGTTGCCATTTCCTTCTCCAGGGGATCTTCCTAACACAGGAATCTGATCCGGGTCTCCTGCCTTGCAGGCAGATTTTCTACCAACTGAGCTACAAGGAAAGCTATGCATTACGGGCAGTTACTTTACCATCTGTGCTCTGGATATATTGCTTTGTAAAAACTCACTGTTTCATTTTATCTTCATAACAAATGCAATAAGTAAGTTACTTTACAAATGAGGTAACTATAGTTCAGAATTTGGGTCACATTCCTAAATTTTTTCAAATTTTATAAATAGAGCAACTTGGCAAAAAATTTGAAAATTTTGTTTTTTTAAACACTCTACTTTCCATCTATTCTTATTTGTTTTGACCCAGAAACAAGTTTATTATCCCATATTATTTTCAGATCTTTTTGCTCTTCTGAAAACTACAGCTTCTTTACTGTAGCAAATATTCTTTATGAATGTTCTAGTTTTCCTTTTTATGGTACTGTAGTCTCTGACCTTTTTCTGATTTTTCTCCCCCCACCCCTAACTTTTATAGTTTAAAAGGTTTAGGTTTTTAAAAAGTATTTTTATTTCCCCACCCCTAACTTTTATAGTTTAAAAAGTTTAGGCTTTTAAAAATTATTTTTATTTATTTATTTTTTCATGAGATATAGTTGTTGTACAATATTATATTAGCTTCAGCTATACAACATAGTGA
Source organism: Neotragus moschatus (assembly GCA_006410615.1). Lineage (NCBI taxonomy): Eukaryota > Metazoa > Chordata > Mammalia > Artiodactyla > Bovidae > Neotragus > Neotragus moschatus. The sequence goes on from SJYA01000868.1 coordinate 487,380, forward strand.
TTCAAAAATTTTATAGATTATACTTCTTTTAAAGTTATTATAAAATATTGGCTCCTGATTTCCTTTTAACAGTAATTCCCCTTGATTCCTAGAACACATTTTTGATTCTCCTTTTCAGCACTTATTTTGTCTTGTTTTTTTTTTTTTTTTAAAGGACTGTGTCTATGTTTTCTGAAATGAATGCTTAGTGATAATGAACTCTTGTCTTACCTTTATTTCTCACCAGTATCAAACACAGGACTTTTCAAAAGATGGATGCTCCATAAATATTTATTCTCTTAGTTTAAATTAATCTTTTAGTTTGGTTTCCATTAATATAATTCTATAAAGCCACTTGTTTCCATGAAACTTGATAAAACTAATACAAAAGATATTTTACTCCTTTGGTATAATTAACCATTTTCTTTTTAGATTATTTTTGGTTCTGGTTTCTGATGTACTGTCTTTATGCATATCTTTGGTGGTACATTTCTCTTTTGTTTTCTTTTAGAGATAAGATAGTCTTCAGAATTTTGGAGAATAATTATATTGCAGAGGCACTCCCACAGGAGTGAGAATTCTGAGCCCCACATCAGGCTCCCCTGCCCAAAAGTCTGGCATTGGGAAAAGGAGCCTCTAAAGCATTTGGCTTTGAAATGAGGCTTAATTGCAGGAGTTCCTCAGGACTGGGGAAAGCATGACTTCACTCTTAAAAGATACACACAAAATAATACATGCACTGGACCCAAGAGCAAAGCAGTAACTTCATAGGAGCCTGGGTCAGACCTACCTGCTGATCTTGGAGGGTCTATTGGGGAGCCCTGGGGTAGGGGGATACTGTGGCTCACCCTGGGGTCATAAAAACTGCTAGTAGACATATTGGGGAGAATCCATCTGCATGAATTCTACCAGAGTTGGATATTTTGCTTGACTTATTAGGACCAAGACATGGCCCCACCCAACAATTTGTAGGCTTCTCTGTTGGGATTCCTCAGGACAAAAAACTAACCAGGCAGTAACCCAGCCCTCTACCCATCAGCTGCCTAAAGACTTCTAGAGCCTACAGCCATCCCTGGACAACCCCCTAGCCATTGCTTTATCTTCCAGAGGGCCAGGGCCCAGCTCTGCCCAACAGGGAGCAGACACCAAATCAAGCAACCTTCAGTCCGACTGGCCTGACATTGTCCTAGGACCAGATAGTCCCTGACCCTTGTATGATGAGAGGAAGGTATTCTGCTAGGATGCATAGGACATCACCTACAGAGGGCCACTTCTCCAGGTTGACAAATGTAACTATCCCCAAAATACAAATAGAAATTTAGACAAAATGAAGTGTTAGATAAATATATTTCAGATGAAGGAACAAGATAAAACCCCAGAAGAATGGTTTTATGCTAAACCATCTTTTCTCTATTTCTATACCCAGTGATAGTATGGGACACAGCAATTGGCTGTAGTTAGCAAGAAATTAGCAGCAGTTGAAGACCCTCCTGATCCAGTGTTTATAAGATTCCCGGACTTTATTTTCCTATTCCATTACCTAAAGTAGGTGCTGAACATTCAGCACTGTAAAGACAGTTGTGGATAGAGGAAAACCACAAAATTCAGGCTTAAATTGAAGAAAGTAGGGAAAACCACTAGACCTTTCAGATATGGCCTAAGTTCAGTTCAGTTCAGTTCAGTCACTCAGTCGTGTCTGACTCTTTGCAATCCCATGAATCGCAGCACACCAGGCCTCCCTGTCCATCACCAACTCCCGGAGTTCACTCAGACTCATACCCATCGAGTCCGTGATGGCATCCAGCCATCTCATCCTCAGTCGTCCCCTTTTCCTCCTGCCCCCAATCCCTCCTAGAATCAGAGTCTTTTCCAATGAGTCAACTCTTCGCATGAGGTGGCCAAAGTCCTGGAGTTTCAGCTTTACCATCATTCCTTCCAAAGAAATCCCAGGGCCTATCTCCTTCAGAATGGACTGGTTGGATCTCATTGCAGTCCAAGGTACTCTCAAGAGTCTTCTCCAACACCACAGTTCAAAAGCAAATCCCTTATGATTATGCAGTGGAGGTGATGAATAGATTCAAGGGATTAGATTTAGTAGACAGAGTACCTGAAGACCTATGGGCAGAGGTTTGTAACATTGTATAGGAACTGGTGATCACAACCATCACCAAGAAAAAGAAATGCAAGAAGGCAAAGTGGTTGTCTGAGGAGGTCTACCACGTAGCTGAGAAAAGAGAAGCAAAAGGGAAAGATATACCCCACTGAATGCAGAGCTTCAGAGAATAGCAAGGAGAGATAACAAAGCCTTCTTAAGTGAACAATCCAAGGAAATAGAGGTAAAAAATGGAATGAGGGAAGACTAGAGATCTCTTCAAGAAAATTGGAGATAACAAGGGAACATTTCATGCAAAAATGGTTGCAATAAAGGCCAGAAATGACAAGGACCTGACAGAAGCAGAAGAAATTAAGTAGTGGCAAGAATACACAAAAGAACTAAACATTAAGGTCTTAATGACCTGGATAATCATGATGATGTGATCACTCACCTAGAGCCAGACATCCTGGAGTGTGAAGTCAAGTGGGCCTTAGGAAGCATTACTACAAACAAAGCTAGTGGAGGTGATGGGATTCCAGCTGAGCTATTTAAAATCATAGCAGGTGTTGCTGTTAAGGTGCTGTACTCAATATACCAGCAAATTTGGAAAACTCAGCACTGGCTGCAGGACTGGAAAAGGTCAATTTTCATTCCTATCCCAAAGAAGGCAGTGCCAAAGAATGTTCAAACTCCCAGATAATTGTACTTATTTCACAGGCTAGCAAGGCAATGCTCAAAATCCTTCAGAGTAGTCTGCAGCAATATGTGAACCAAGAACTTCCAGATGTACAAGCTGGATTTAGAAAAGGCAGAGGAAGAGGGACCAGAGATCAAATTGCCAACATCAATTGGCTCCTAGAAAAACAAGAGAATTCAAAAAAAAAAAAACACATCTACTTCTGCTTCATTGACTACGCTAAAGCCTTTGAGTATGTGGATCACAACAAACCATGAAAAACTCTTAATGAGATGGGAATACCAAGCCACCTTACCTGCCTCCTGAAACCTGTGCAGTTCAAGAAGCAACAATTAAAACTGGACATGTAGCAGTGGACTGATTCAAAATTGGGAAAAGAATATGTCAATTGTATATTGTCACCCTGCTTATTTAACTTATATGCATAGTACAGCATGCAAAATGCAGGGCTAGATGACACAAACTGGAACCACGATTGTGAGAAGAAGTATCAACAATCTCAGATATTCAGATGTCAAAACCCCTATGGCAGAAAGCAAAGAGGTACTAAAGAGCCACTTAATGAAGCTTAAAGTGGAGAGTGAAAAAGCTGGCGTAAAACTCAACATTCACATAACAAAAACCATAGCATCCAGTCCCATCATTCCATGGCAAATGGATGGGAAAAAAGTAAAACAGTGACAGATTTTATTTTCTTGGGCTCCAAAATCACTGTGGACGGTGATTGCAGTCACGAAATTGAAAGATACTTTCTCCTTAGAAGAGAAGCTATTATAAACCTAGACAGCATCAGAAAAGCAGACACATCACTTTAGTGACAAGGGTCCATGTAGTCAATGCTATGGTTTTTCCAGTAGTCATGTATGGATGTGAGAGCTGGACCATAAGGGAGACTGAGTGCCAAAGAACTGATGCTTTTGAACTGCAATGCTGGAGAAGACCCTTGGACAGCAAGGAGATCAAACCAGTCAATCCTAAAGGATATCAACTCTGAACATTCATTGGAAGGACTGATGCTGAAGCTCCAATACATTGGCCAGCGGATGTGAAAGCCAACTCATTGGAAAAGGCTGATGCTGGGAAAGATTGAGTGCAAGACGACAAGAGGGCAGCAGAGGATGAGATGGTTAGGTAACATCATTGACTCAATAGACATGAGTTTTAGCAAACTCTGGGAGATAGTGAAGAACAGAGACACCTGGCATGCTGTGGTCCATGAGGTTGCAAGGAGTCAGACGTGACTTAGTGACTGAACAACGACAAGAAGAAAGTCTAGGACCACATTTCCCTTAATCTTGAGAGACACAATTTTGTTATGTTTTTTCTCTCTGCTTTAACTGCAAAGAGGACCAGAATTGAAGTGAGGGAGAGGCCTAGCCTTAGTAGTACTGGTGCCATATGCTTGCTCTACAAGAGAGCCCCAGGTCTAGTATGCCTGGCCTTAACTATAGCTTGCCAATTAGATCACTAAGCAGCTGTTTTCTTTACATTTCTCAGACAAAGAACATGTAGGATAACCAAATTAAGGCCTTGTACGCAAAGAATACCTCATGTCTTATGATTATTTAGTATTCATGTATACTGTGAATGGATCTGGATCACATTATATCTAGAGCCTCTTGAATATTTAGTGCCTCATGAATTTAGGTTTCTCTTGGTCCTTACATTCCTATCTCTGTTTAGGGACACATGCTTTACTTACTAATTCCATTTGTGTATTCAAGTTTTCTTATGAATTCTAGCTGTGTCTTACAAGCTATTCATTAATTACTTTTCTTTAAAGGCACACCTTTAAAGTTTACCTATGTCTTACAAACTATATACTTCATTCATCTTTATATATTTTTAAAAGCAAGTACTTATTAGAGTACCTTTACACTTGGCTGTTCTCTTTTGTCTGTTAATGCTCTTCCTCCAGGTATCTACAAGACTTCTCTTTCGTCAAGCCTTTGCTCAATTGTTATATCAAATATTATTTCACTAATCGTGAGACCCTCCCTCACGACTATATATAAAAGAGTAACCTGCTTGCTTCCTCAGTCCTGATCCCCTATTCCCTTTTCTGCTTTAGTTTTTTCCTTTTCACCTATCACCATTAGGTATTATATTTGCTGACTTCCTCCTAACTAGAATTTAAGCTACTTAAGATTAGATACTTTAATCTGTTTTATTCAGTGTTCTTTTTCTAGTGGTTGGCACATAGTAGTTATTTAATAAATATTTGTTTAGTAAATAAATGAATATGGACCCAAGTGATTTTTGGAGCATTCACTTAAAAATAGTGGGATTCTTTTTCTTCTTTAAAAAATCATATAAGCATAAGGAAAAGTTGTGGTTATAAAGGCCATGAAGCTACTAACTTGGGTGTCAAGCAACATTTTACAATGTGAGAGAGTTAAAAATGTAATAAATATTAACTTTTAAATAATATACAATAACTTTCTTAAATTTATCTGATAGCACAAAGATGATTAACTTTACCATTTTTGAACCTATGTTTATGTGATAAATCAACTAAAGAATAATTTTTGCAATAGTTACCATGTATTTCAACAAGTACTTATGGAATTTATGCTTTTTCCAAAACAAGTACAAATAGTGGATTTGGAGATTAAAGATTTTATATTCTATATGGGAAGAATTTATCATTAAAGAAATAACAAAGGACAGTATATGACAAGATAGAGTTTAGAAAAAGATGAATTAGAGAGCCAACAAATACATGATGTAGGAGCTCAGAGAAGGAAAAATTCAGTATGGCCTAGAATGCTAAGGTGGTCACCATCTGGACTTTGGAGGATGGATTAGGTTTGTAGAAAGACATGCTGAAGTTGTACATAGTATAATAAAGAGTTTAAATTGAAAGTTTTACCGTGAGGAGTAATATAATCAGACAATGTTTTAGAAATACTGTTGGTCTGTTGTATGGGAATGTCTTTGAGGAAAGATGATGGCTCCAGCAAGAAAACAATTAAAGAAAATAGAGAAGGCTATTGTAGCAATTTAAGAGCGATAACAGTGTTTTGTACTCAAATAATGGGGGATATTTTTGTTACTGTTCATTAATATTGTCTGTGAAATGTATAACTCTCTTTTTTACCAGGTTTATCATAACCTTCATATACGTTTCTGTTGTTGCCACATAATGCACAGTATTGCACTAATTCATTTTTATGCTTCTAACCTCTACTTGTTTACAGTCATCCTGTGCCCCATGCATCTAACTCAGTGTTCAAAAAATGTAGGACAAGTAAATGAGCTTAATGAACTTCTAAGCTGTTTGGTTAACATGGCATGTTTCTAAGCTGATTTCTTTCTGAAATTTATCTCTCAGGTGTTTTGAAGCTTTCAGTCTTAAACTGAGGGATCATCAGTGGCTAACATAAATATGATAAAATATTTCAGATGACTGGCACAAAATAAAAACATTAGCATCTTAATAGTGTCTAAAAAGGCATATTCCCCACATTTCAATTCCCTTAAGCAAGTCTGTTCTCCTTCTTTCTCTTATAGTTCATTTAGGCCTGATTCCATTTCCTTCATCTTGGTTGTCATAATGAGATGAAAACATCCGTATAGAGAGAGGGCTAAAATCTGTAAAACCTATTTGTTTTTTAAATATAATGGAATAAAGATAAACATCTTGCACTGAGAAAAAGACTTTTTAATATTTTGTCTTAGAATTCTTATTCTACTAAAAATATTTCTTTGATGGCACTGATATATGGAGAACCCTTAGGCATAGTAGTTTGGTAAATGCTTAGCATTTCAGAGCAAAGATTAGAGTTGCTGTCTACAAGGAATCTGAGAGGAAGGATAAGAGAACAGTGTAAAAAATGTATATTATAAGTACTATATATATATATATATATATTTCTTTGGGCTCTTAAGTATCTTCTAATAATTTCATTTTAGTCTCACTGCAATCTGAGTAATAACCAAATTAGATACTACTTATTTTTGTTTGAAAGATGAGGAATTGTGATATTGTTTCTATTAGAGGTCTGTTTTTCCTTATTTCTTTATATTTCTATGCATGGTCTCTTGTAAAAACTTATCCATGAGCTATCATTTGATCTTAAAGATGGCCAGTTCTTGGCTTACAAGAATCAATGGCCCTTCCTCCTTAAGATGGTTTCTTTAAACATAGATTGTAAATTTCCCAGAGTCCTCTACAGTGCATATTTTGAATAGTATGTAAAGTATTGTTGGCACCATGGATAAATAAGAATCTGTCAGTTACTTTGAGTTTACAGCTAAAATTCCAGTTAGAAGAATCCTTTTAAGTTGTTAATTTGACTTGTGGCTAAATAAAAGCACCTTGGGATACAATTTAAAAGTCCGACTAATAGTAGTATGTTAGATTTGTGTGAGTGGCTGCAGGCTGCAGTTGAGGCAGAACTTTGTATGTCATACTCCAAAACTGAGGAATTTCGTCATTTCACCTAACATTGTGTTAAGTCTATAAGCTCAGTCTACAGCTATTTATATCATTGTGGGCAGCGTTTGCTGTTAGATTATTTTTCCCACCACTCAAGTTGCTATGGCCATGAGTAAAGGGCTGGGCTGCCCATGGGCCAGTAGATCTCAAATGTTAATTTGCCTTTTTTTTTTTTTTTTTTTGAGAACTAGGGAAGACGTACACTTCAGGGTGGTCTACTTGGCAGATTTGCAGGAACCTAAATTTCATTTATTCAGCAAATATTTGAGTGACTCTAATATAGATGGTCCCCAACTTACAGTGATTTGAATGATTTTTCTACTTTATGATGGAGTGAAATCAATATGCAGTCAGCAGAAACTGTACTTTATTTTGATCTTTTCCTGGGCTAATAACATGCAGTAGGGTACACTCTTCTGATGTGAGGCAGTGGCATTGCTGCACAGCTCCCAGTCAACCATTTAATCAGAGGAGGGAGCAGTTGTTATACTTAGAAAAAATCTGTTTTTTTACTTTCAGTATAGTATTCAATAATTCACATGAGTTTTTCAATAGTTTTCTATAAAATAGGCTTTGTGTTAGATGCTTTTGCCCAACTGTAGGCTAATATAAGGGCTTCCTAAGGTGGCACAGTGGTAAAAGAATCTGCCTGCCAGTACAGAAGATGCAAGAGACGTGGATTTGATTCCTGGGTCAGAAAGATCCCCTGGAGTAGGAAATGGTACCCATGGAAGTCACATGGTCAGAGGAGTCTGGTGGTCTTTAGTCACTGGGGTCCCAAAGGAATCAGACATGACTTAATGACCAAACAACACCGTAATATGTTAGAGATTATTAAGTGCTATGAAAAAGAGTTGGTTAAAGTGGATTAGCAGTGTTGTTGTTGTTTATTTAGTTGCTGAATCATGTCTGACTCTTTGTGACTCCACAGACAGTAGCTCACCCAGCTGTCCATGAGATTTTTCCAGGCAAGAATACTGGCGTGGGTTGCCATTTCCTTCTGCAGAGGATCTTGTCGACCTAGGGATTGAACCCACATCTCCTGCATTGATAGGTGATTCTTTACCACCAAGCCACCAAGGAAGCCTGTTCTGTCTCTATAGCTTTGCCTTTTCTAGAAACGCTTAATAAAAGGAATCATAACATATTTAGTCTTTTGAGGCTGAGGTGTTTCATTTGTAATACGTTTTGAATTTCATCCATTTTGTTGCATGTGTTAACAGTTCCTTCCTTTTTATTACAGACTGATAATGTGTTTGCTGGCTATACTGTACTTTATCTCTTTACAATTCAGTTGGATATTAGGATTGTTCTTAAGTTTTAGTCTATTTTGAATAATCCTGCTGTGTATATTTGCACACGTCTTTGTATGGACATATGTTTTTATTTTTGATGGGTAGGTATGTAGGAGTAGAATTACTGGATCTATGATTAGTGTTTGTTTAATTTTTAAAGGTATTTTCAGTTTTCCAGAATAGTTTTAATATTTAATATTTCCATGAGCAATATATGAGGATTCCAGTTTTTCCAAATCCTTGTCAACACTTGGTATCCTATCTTATTGTTTTAATCACAACTCGTAATGGTATCTGTTTGTGGCTTTAATTTATACTTCCCCAATAACCAAGGAGATGAAGCATCTTTTCATGTGCTTATTGATCATTTGTAGTTCTTTGGAGAAATATCTATTCAGATCCTTTGCCCATTTTTATTTGGGGTTATTTATTTTTGATTTGTAAGAGTTCTTTTTATATTCTGGGTATTAGACCCTTATCTGATACATGATTTACAAATATTTTCTCCCTTTCTCAAGGTTGTATTTTCACCTTCTTGGTAATCTTCTCTGATGCAAAACGTTTTAAATTTTGAGCAAGTCCACTTTATCTACTCTTTCTTTCACTACTTATGCCTTTGGTGTTGTATCTAGAACTACACTGTCAAATCTGAGGCTGTGTAGATTTACCTTGATGTGTTTATTATTCATTAATATATATTCCCAAAGGATAAACTTCTAGAAAAGAAAAAAAGCCAGATGACTAGTCTATATAAACAGTAGTTCCTACTTTTCAGTTATCTGATATCTCCAGTCTAGGATTGTCTTTCCTTGTCATTGTACCTCTCTATATCCTGAGTTTGGATTGAAATTTTTTCGCAAAACTCCTCTCAAATTTATTTCTTGCAGTTAACCAACTCTTAGGTTGATTTCAGTAGTTAAAATACACTGGAGTTAGATACTTCTCAGACAGCATGTTCTCAACTTTTCAGCTGCTAGACTTTTTGTCTCTTTTGAAAATTCAGCTAACTTTCTATATAGATTGATTTATCTAATGAGGAGAGGTCTTATCCTATGGTTCCTCTGCTCAGACTTTCCTGCCTCTGTATTTGCTGATATATATTTAGAGATTATGTTTACAGACTGAAATCACTTAATATTCTTTTTCACCAGTATTGTATCAGCAGAGGGTTTCCATGGTGACTCAGATGGTAAAGAAACTGCCTGCAATATGGAAGAGCTGGGTTCGATCCTTGGGTTGGGAAAATCCCTTNAGACTTTCCTGCCTCTGTATTTGCTGATATATATTTAGAGATTATGTTTACAGACTGAAATCACTTAATATTCTTTTTCACCAGTATTGTATCAGCAGAGGGTTTCCATGGTGACTCAGATGGTAAAGAAACTGCCTGCAATATGGAAGAGCTGGGTTCGATCCTTGGGTTGGGAAAATCCCTTGGAGGAGGGCATGGCAACCCACTCCAGTATTCTTGCCTGGAGGATCCCATGGACAGAGGAGCCTGGCAGGCTACAGTCCATGGGATCGCAAAGAGTCAGACACAGCTGAGTGACTAAGCACCACACTATCAGTAGATGGTTACTTGATGTGGAGTCATATCATATGATACCATTTGCCAACCTTTCTTTTCATGGTAAGCAGAATAATATCCAACCCCCTTCCCCAATCAAATGATTAAGTCTTAATCCCCAGAATTTGTGAATGTTGCATAGCATGGCAAAGGGGAATTAAGGCAGTAGATGGAATATTTAGGTTAATAGTCAGCTAATCTAAAATGGGCAGGTTAAACTGTATTATTTGAATGGGCCTAGTGGGTCCTTAAATAGGGAAAAGAGAGACAGAAGAAGTCAGGTGGTGTGATAAGAAGAAATTAACGTCTGCTGCTGGCTTTGAGCATGGAGGAAGATGACAATGAGTCAATGAATGTGAGTAGCCCTAGAATTTAAAAAGGCCAAGGTAACAGATTCTCCCCTAGAGCCACCAGAATGCCCTGTCCAGTGATACTGATTTTTGATTTTTGAATGATAAAACTATAAGATTATAATTTTTTATGTGCATGAACATGATCTCTTTATTTTTTATTGGAATATAGTTAATTTACAATATTTGTTAGTTTAAGGTATACAGCACAGTAATTCTCTTTTTCTTCACAGATTATATTCCATACAGGTTATTATAAGAGATTGGGTATATTTCACTGTGTTATGCAGTAAATCTTCTTGCTTATCTATTTTATGTATAGTAGTTTGTATCTGTTAATCCTATATTCCCAATTTGTCCTTTCCCCTCTCCTTTCCCTCTTTGGTAATCATAAATTTGTTTTCTATGTTTGTGAGTCTATTTCTATTATATATATATATATATATATAACTTCATTTTTATTACTTTTTAGATTCCCCATGGAACTGATATCATATAATATTTGTCTTTCTCTAACTTATTTTACTAAGTATTATATTTTCTAGGTTTACCCATATTGCTGCAAATGGCAAAATTTAATTCCTGTTTATGGCTGAGTAATATTCCAGAGCATGTGTGTGAGTGTGTATCATATCTTCTTAAGCATGTAGATTGCTTCCATGTCTTGGTTTTGGAAATTGTGCTGCAGTAGCATTGACATGCATTTATCTTTGATCACATGATAGTTCTTTTATTTAATTTTAAATTATGAACATATGATAACACATTTACAGCAGACTTGGAAAATACAGAGCAAACATATATTTTTTGAGTAGATAAACTAAGATTTTTTGAGTAGATTAAACTAAGATTTTTTGAGTAGATAAACTAAGATTTTTAGTCAGAGTTTCAATATCAAACTCTAAAAAATTAATAGAATGAATATACAGAGAAGTAGAAAGATTAAGTAGACCTGAAAATCATTGTGAACTAATTCAACATAATTAAGATTCGTACAGTTTTCACACAACAGTAGGATACAAATTCTATTCAAGTTCCCAAAGACTGTAACCTAGGAGACACTGGGACATATCCAGGGACATAAAAGCAAGGTGCAAAAATTTCATGATCTAAAGATATTGAAACCATGCAGAGTCTGTTCTGTTGTCACTGTGAATTTGGGAGAATGGCACTGAAACATGTGTGCTGTCATGTGGGAAACGAAGCATTGGTCTATATTCAGTTCAGGATACAGGATGCTTGGGACTGGTGCATGGGGATGATCCAGAGAGTTGATGTGGAGTGGGAGGTGGGGGGGGGGGTTCAAGATTGGGAACTCATGTACACCTGAGATGAAAAAATAAAAATTAAAATAAAAAAAAAAGAAATCAATATCAAAAGATATTTGAAAATAATCCACATATTTTCAAGTGCAATGTGGCATTTACCAATAGAGATCTTCAACCTAGCCATCAAAAGCCTCAATAAAGTTAGACTGAAAAAAAGGGTGATTTCACAGAAGAAAGAATTTAAATAAGCAGTGAGTATCAAACTGAGAAATTAATATTAAAGATACTTTAAACAAAAGCCAGGAAATTAGAAATTAAATGTCCACTATTAAATGATGGGTGTATCTAAGAAGCCATAACAAGGAAAATTAGAAAATAATTGTAATAGAATAAAAATGAAAAGAATTTACCAGAATTTGTTGCATGCAGCTGAAATTGCTCAGTGCAACTAAACACAATGTGAAGTTGTACAAAAACAAATAATGGACATAGCATAAAACTTTGTGAAATTTGAATAGTTAATAAATAATACTGTTGTTGCTCAGTTGTATCTGGCTCTGTGTGGTCCCATGGACTGAAGCATGCCAGGCTTCCCTGTCCTTCACAATCTCCCAGTATTTACTCAAGCTCATGTCCATTGAGTCAGTGATGCCATCTAACTGTCTCATCCTCTGTTGTCCTTTTCTCTTGCCCTCAATCTTTCCCAGCATCAGTCTTTTCCAATGAGTTGGCTCTTCATATCTTTAGCATCAGTCCTTCCAATGAATATGCAGCATTGATTTCCTTTAGGATTTACTGGTTTTATCTGCTTGCAGTCCAAGGAACTCTCGAGTCTCCTCTAACACCACAGTTCGAAAGCATCACTTCTTTGGTGCTCAGCCTTCTTTATGGTCCAATTCATACATCTGTACATGACTGCTGTAAAAACTGTAGCATTGACTATAGGACCTTTGTCAGCAAAATGATGTATCTTCTTTTTAATATGCTATCTAGGTTGGTCATAGCTTTTCTTCCAAGGAGCAAGTGTCTTTTAATTTAATGGCTGCAGTCACCATCTGCAATGAGTTTGGAGCCCAAGAAAATAAAGTCTGTCACTGTTTTCATTGTTTTCCCATCTGTTTGCCCTGAAGTGTTGGGACGAGATGCCATGATCTTTGTTTTTGGAATGCTGAGTTTTAGGCCAGATTTCCCACTCTCTTCTTTCACTTTCATCAAGAGGCTTTTTAGTTTCTCTTCAATTTCTTCCATTAGGATGTTGTCAATTGTATATCTGAGATTATTGAAATTTCTCCCCACAATGTAGATTCCAGCTTGAGTTTTGTGCAGCCTGGCATTTCCTATGATGTACTCTGCATATACGTTAAATAAGCAGGGTAACAATTATAGCCTTGATGTACTGCTTTCCCAATTTTGAACCAAGTCTCGTTCTAACTGTTGCTTCTTGACCTGCATACAGGTTCCTCAGGAGGCAGTTAAGGTGGTCTGGTATTTCTATCTCTTTAAAAATTTTCCAGTTTGCTGTGGTCCACACAGTCAGAGGCCTTAGCATAGTCAGTGAAGCAGATGTTTTTCTGGAATTCTCGTGGTTTTTTGATGATCCAACAGATGTTGTCAATTTGATCTCTGGTTCTTCTGCCTTTTATAAATCCAGTTTGAACATCTGGAAGTTCTCGGTTCATGTACTATTGAAGCCTAGCTTGAAGGAGTTTGAGTATTACCTTGCTAGCATGTGAAATGAGCGCAATTGTATGGTACTTTGAGCATTCTTTGGCATTGCCTTTCTTTGGGATTGGAATGAAAACTGATCTTTTCCAGCCCCATGACCACTGCTGAGTTTTCTAAATTTGCTAGCATATTGAGTGTAACACTTTGACAGCATCATCTTTTAGGATTTGAAATAGCTCAGCTTGAATTCTATCACCTCCACTAACTTTGTTCGTAGTAATACTTCCTAAAGCCCACTTGATTTCCCACCCCAGAGTGTCTGACTTTAGATGAGTAATCATAGCATTGTTGTTATCCATGTCATTAAGACCTTTTTTGTACAGTTCTTCTGTGTATTCTTACCACTTCTTAATCTCTTTTGCTTCTGTTAGATTCATACCATTTCTGTCCTTTATTGTGCCCATCTTTGCATAAAATGTTCCCTTGATACCTCTAATTTTCTTGAAGAGATCTCTAGTTTTTCTCATTTTGTTATTTTCCTCTATTTCTTTGCATTATTCACTTAAGAAGGCTTTCTTACTTCTTGTTATTCCTTGGATCTCTGCATTTGGATGAGTATGTGTTTCATTTTTTCCTTTGCCTTTTGCTACTCTTCTTTTCTCAGCTGTTTGTAAGCTTCCTCTGGCAATCATTTTGGTTACTGCTTTTATTTTCTTAGGGATAGTTTTGGTCACTTGTTAATTAATTTTCTGTTTTTTTTTTTGTTTGTTTTTTTACAATTAAGTATTTCTTTATATTCTCAGAATTGGATTAGAAATTTCAACCCTCATTTAATTTTTTTCCTTTAAATCATGAAGGAAATAAATTTTCTAGTTTCTTTAGCAGTAACACTAAGTGTGAAAATACATGGAAGTATATCAAATTTTTTAGTGAATATAAATTAGAAATGTAGCATTCTAGTCATATGAACTCAAACAAGTGGAATCAAAATCAAAAGGTTTTTAGCTAGGCAAAAATTTATAAATTTTCTTACTAATATATATATATGCATATATACATAGAATAGCTTTTCTGCAGGTTTGATAAAAGCTTGGTTAGGAACAACAACAACAAAACAACAAAAAGAGATGGAGAATTTGAAAAACATAAAGTAAATGAAATGAGAGTACTGATTACGAAATAGAAAAAGTGAAACAAGCTAGATAAAATTGAAAGATAGTCATATAGTTCCATTGTTTTTAAACATGGCTGCTCATTGGAAACATATCTGGAACTCTGGAGACTTGTAGCAATATCTGAGCATTTCTACTTTTCAAAAAATTCCAAGATAATTCTGTTTTGCATTTGCATTTTAAATAGTGATTACAATTTTTTAAATTAAATGATAGTTTTAATTAAATAATAGTTATATTATTTTCCATTAATCATTCATGATAGAATGGTATTTAGTGAATAATAATTACATAATCACAGTAGTATATGATTATCAGTTTTCACAATCAATAGCCAGAAAAAAAATTAAAAATATTATAATTGCAAGCCATAATGGAAACATGGTTAACCTAACAATATAAAATAATTACATACAATTTGGGGGGTTCAGTAGAGATGCTGTGAGTGGAAGTGTAAACCTGCACATATTCTAATCCATGCAGCCAGTCTATGTCTTTTAGTTGGTTCATTTAGTTCATTATATTTAAGGTAATTATTGATATGTATGATCCTGTTATTTTCTTATTTGTTTTCTGTATGTCTTTTCCTTCTCTGTTTCCTGCCTAGAGAAATTACTTAAGTATTTGTTGTAAAGCTCATTTGGTGGTGCTAAATTCTCTTAACTTTTGATTGTCTGGATAGCTTTTGATTTCTCTGTCAAATCTGAATGAGAATCTTACTGGGTAGAAAGAAGATTCTTGACTGTACCTTCTTTGCTCTCATCACTTTAAATATATCATGCCATTCCCTGCTGGCTTGTATAGTTTCTGTTGAGAAATCAGCTGATAACCTTATAAGAATTCCCTAATATGTTATTTGTTGTTTTTTGCTTGTTGCTTTTAATATTTTATCTTTAATTTTCTCATTTTGATTATTGTGTGTCTTGGTGTTTTCGTCTTTGGGTTTATGCTGCTTGGGACTCTCAGTGCTTCCTGGATTGGTTGAGTTTTTCTTCACCATGTTAGGGAACTTTTCAGCTATTATCTCATTAAATATTTTCTCAGGTTCTTTCTCTCTGTCTTCTCCTTCTGGGCCTCTATAGTGTGAATGCTGGTGTGTTTAATATTGTCCCAAAGGTCTCTTCATTTTTCTTTTCATTCTTTTTTCTAAATTCTGTTCTGTGGCAGTGATTTCCACTGTTCTGTCCTCCAGATCACTTTTCCGTTCTTTTGAATCAGTTAATCTTCTATTGTTTCCTTCTAGTGTATTATTCATTTCTGTTTGTGTGTTCTTTAGTTCTTCTAGATCTTTGGTAAACATTTCTTGTATTTTCTCCATTCTTTTCTGAGATACTGAATGAACTTCACTATCATTATTCTAAATTCTTATTCTGAAAGATTATCTCCACTTCACTGAGTTGTTTTTCTGGGGTTTTATATTGTCCCTTCATCTGAGACTAATTCTCTGCTCTGTTATACTGAATAACTTTCTGTAATGTAGCTTTTTTTCTAGCCACTGTGGAATTACCATTCTTTTTACTTTTGTCTGCCCGCCCTCTCGAAGATGAGGCTAAAAGGCTTATATAAGCTTCCTAAGGGGATGGGACCACTGGTAGGAGAATCTAGGTCTTGTTCTGATAGACAGAGCTGTGCTCAGTAAAATTTTAACCCAATTTTCCACTGAAGGGTTAGATTGTACTCCTTCCTACTAGTTGTTTGGCCTGAGTTGACCCAGCCCTGGGGGCTATGGGCTCTATGGTAGCATTAATGATGACCTCAAAGAGGATTTATGCCAAGGGGCCCATTCTAGGACTGAGGCTGCCAATGTCTCAGTTCCCATGGTGAGCTGTTGGCAACCCATACCTCCACAGGAGAACCTCCAACACTAGTAGGTAGGTCTGGTTCCTTCTCCTGTGGAGTCACTGCTCCTTTCCCCTGGGTCTTGGCACACTCAAGATTTTGTTTGTGCCCTCCAATAGTGTCTCTATTTCACCCAGTTCTGCGTAAGTCCTGTAATCAAATCTCACTGGACTTCAAAGTCAGATTCCTTGAGGATTCCCAGTTCATTGTTGCATCCCCAGGCTGGGAAGCCTGATGTGAGGTTCAGAACCTTCAAAACTATAGTAGAACTTCTTTGGTATTACTGTTCTTCAGATCATGGGTTGCCCACCCTCTGGGTATGCCATTTGATTTTATCATGTTTGTGCCTCTTCTTCCATCTTGTTGCAGCTTCTTTGTCTTTGGACTTTGGATATCTTTTTTTGGTGGGTTCCAGCATCCTGCTGCTAATGATTGTTCAACAGCTACTTGCAGTTTATTGCTCTTGCAGGAGGTGATGAGCAATAGTTCTATTTTGACCTTTCTTAGGAAATTCCCAAGTATATGAGAGTTGTCCTTTTCATCATAGGGGACTGGAATGCAAAAGTAGGAAGTCAAGAGATACCTGGAGTAACAGGCAAATTTGGTCTTGGAGTGCAAAATGAAGCAGGCAAAGGCTAATGGAGTTTTTGCTAAGAGAACGCACTGGTCATAGCAAACTTCCTCTTTCAACAACACAAGAGATGATTCTACACGTGGATATCGCCAGATGGTCAGACTGATTATATTCTTTGTGGCCAAAGATGGAGAAGCTCTATACAGTCAGCAAAAACAAGACTGGGAGCTGACTGTGGCTCAGATCATGAACTCCTTATTGCCAAATTCAGAGAAAGTAGGGAAACCCAAAGTAGGCATTCAGGTGTGACCTAAATCAAATCCTTTGTGATTATACAGTGGAAGTGACAAATAGATTCAAGGGATTAGATCTGATAGACAGAGTGCCTGAAGAACTATGGACAGAAGTTCATAACATTGTACAGGAGGCCATGATCAAAACCATCCCCAAGAAAAAAGAAGTGCAAAATGGCAAAATGGTTGTCTGAGGAGGCCTTACAAATAGCGGAGAAAAGAAGAGAAGCAAAAGGCAAAAGAGAAAAGGAAAGATCTACTCATCTGAATGCAGAGTTCCAGGAAATTCCAAGGAGAGATAAGAAGGCTTTCATAAGTTAACAATGTAAAGAAATAGAGGAAAACAGTAGACTGGGAAAGACTAGAAATCTCTTCAAGAAAATTAGATACTAAGGGAACATTTCATGCGAAGATGGACCCAATAGAGGACAGAAGTGGTATGGACCTAACAGAAGCAAAGGATATTAAAAAGGTGCTGCTACTGCTACTGCTGTTGCTAAGTCACTTCAGTCGTGTCTGACTTTGTGTGACCCCATAGACGGCAGCCCACCAGGCTCCCCCATCCCTGGGATTCTCCAGGCAAGAACACTGGAGTGGGTTGCTATTTCCTTCTCCAATGCATGAAAGTGGAAAGTAAAAGTGAAGTCACTCAGTCATGTCCAACTCTTAGCGACCCCATGGACTGTAGCCTACCAGGCTTCTCCATCCATGGGATTTTCCAAGCAAGAGTACTGGAGTGGGGTGCCATTGCCTTCTCTGATAAAGAGGTGGCAAGGATACAAAGAGTGTGAAGTGACTCAGTCGTGTCTAACTTGTTGCAACCCCAAGGACTGTAGCCTGCCAGGCTCCTCCATCCATGGGATTTTCCAGGCAAGAAAATGGAGTGGGTTGCCATTTCCTTCTCCAGGATACACATAAGGACTGTAAAATAACGATCTTAGTGGCCCAGATAAACACAATGGTGTTATCACTCACCTAGAGCCAGACATCCTGGAGTTGAAGTCAAGTGGGCCTTAGGAAGTATCACTACAAACAAGGTTAGTAGAGGTGATGGAATTCCAGCTGACCTATTTCAAATCCTAAAAGATGATGCTGTGAAAGTGTTGCAGTCAACATACCAGCAAATATGGAAAACTCAGCAGTGGCCAGAGGACTGGAAAAGGTCAGTTTCATCCCAATCTCAAAGGCAGTGCCAAACAATGTTCAAACTACCACACAATTGCATTCTTCTCACATTCTAGGAAAGTAATTTCTCAAAATTCTCCAAGCTATGCTTCAACAGTACATGAACCAAGAACTTCCAGATGTTCAAGCTGGATTTAGAAAAGGCAGAGGAACCAGAGATCAAGTTGCCAACATCCATTGGATCATANGTAGCATTAATGATGACCTCAAAGAGGATTTATGCCAAGGGGCCCATTCTAGGACTGAGGCTGCCAATGTCTCAGTTCCCATGGTGAGCTGTTGGCAACCCATACCTCCACAGGAGAACCTCCAACACTAGTAGGTAGGTCTGGTTCCTTCTCCTGTGGAGTCACTGCTCCTTTCCCCTGGGTCTTGGCACACTCAAGATTTTGTTTGTGCCCTCCAATAGTGTCTCTATTTCACCCAGTTCTGCGTAAGTCCTGTAATCAAATCTCACTGGACTTCAAAGTCAGATTCCTTGAGGATTCCCAGTTCATTGTTGCATCCCCAGGCTGGGAAGCCTGATGTGAGGTTCAGAACCTTCAAAACTATAGTAGAACTTCTTTGGTATTACTGTTCTTCAGATCATGGGTTGCCCACCCTCTGGGTATGCCATTTGATTTTATCATGTTTGTGCCTCTTCTTCCATCTTGTTGCAGCTTCTTTGTCTTTGGACTTTGGATATCTTTTTTTGGTGGGTTCCAGCATCCTGCTGCTAATGATTGTTCAACAGCTACTTGCAGTTTATTGCTCTTGCAGGAGGTGATGAGCAATAGTTCTATTTTGACCTTTCTTAGGAAATTCCCAAGTATATGAGAGTTGTCCTTTTCATCATAGGGGACTGGAATGCAAAAGTAGGAAGTCAAGAGATACCTGGAGTAACAGGCAAATTTGGTCTTGGAGTGCAAAATGAAGCAGGCAAAGGCTAATGGAGTTTTTGCTAAGAGAACGCACTGGTCATAGCAAACTTCCTCTTTCAACAACACAAGAGATGATTCTACACGTGGATATCGCCAGATGGTCAGACTGATTATATTCTTTGTGGCCAAAGATGGAGAAGCTCTATACAGTCAGCAAAAACAAGACTGGGAGCTGACTGTGGCTCAGATCATGAACTCCTTATTGCCAAATTCAGAGAAAGTAGGGAAACCCAAAGTAGGCATTCAGGTGTGACCTAAATCAAATCCTTTGTGATTATACAGTGGAAGTGACAAATAGATTCAAGGGATTAGATCTGATAGACAGAGTGCCTGAAGAACTATGGACAGAAGTTCATAACATTGTACAGGAGGCCATGATCAAAACCATCCCCAAGAAAAAAGAAGTGCAAAATGGCAAAATGGTTGTCTGAGGAGGCCTTACAAATAGCGGAGAAAAGAAGAGAAGCAAAAGGCAAAAGAGAAAAGGAAAGATCTACTCATCTGAATGCAGAGTTCCAGGAAATTCCAAGGAGAGATAAGAAGGCTTTCATAAGTTAACAATGTAAAGAAATAGAGGAAAACAGTAGACTGGGAAAGACTAGAAATCTCTTCAAGAAAATTAGATACTAAGGGAACATTTCATGCGAAGATGGACCCAATAGAGGACAGAAGTGGTATGGACCTAACAGAAGCAAAGGATATTAAAAAGGTGCTGCTACTGCTACTGCTGTTGCTAAGTCACTTCAGTCGTGTCTGACTTTGTGTGACCCCATAGACGGCAGCCCACCAGGCTCCCCCATCCCTGGGATTCTCCAGGCAAGAACACTGGAGTGGGTTGCTATTTCCTTCTCCAATGCATGAAAGTGGAAAGTAAAAGTGAAGTCACTCAGTCATGTCCAACTCTTAGCGACCCCATGGACTGTAGCCTACCAGGCTTCTCCATCCATGGGATTTTCCAAGCAAGAGTACTGGAGTGGGGTGCCATTGCCTTCTCTGATAAAGAGGTGGCAAGGATACAAAGAGTGTGAAGTGACTCAGTCGTGTCTAACTTGTTGCAACCCCAAGGACTGTAGCCTGCCAGGCTCCTCCATCCATGGGATTTTCCAGGCAAGAAAATGGAGTGGGTTGCCATTTCCTTCTCCAGGATACACATAAGGACTGTAAAATAACGATCTTAGTGGCCCAGATAAACACAATGGTGTTATCACTCACCTAGAGCCAGACATCCTGGAGTTGAAGTCAAGTGGGCCTTAGGAAGTATCACTACAAACAAGGTTAGTAGAGGTGATGGAATTCCAGCTGACCTATTTCAAATCCTAAAAGATGATGCTGTGAAAGTGTTGCAGTCAACATACCAGCAAATATGGAAAACTCAGCAGTGGCCAGAGGACTGGAAAAGGTCAGTTTCATCCCAATCTCAAAGGCAGTGCCAAACAATGTTCAAACTACCACACAATTGCATTCTTCTCACATTCTAGGAAAGTAATTTCTCAAAATTCTCCAAGCTATGCTTCAACAGTACATGAACCAAGAACTTCCAGATGTTCAAGCTGGATTTAGAAAAGGCAGAGGAACCAGAGATCAAGTTGCCAACATCCATTGGATCATAGAAAAAGCAAGGGACTTCCAGAAAACCATCTACTTCTGCTTCATTGACTACGCTAACACTTCTCACTGTGTGGATCACAACAAACTGGAAAATTCTTAAAGAGAAGTGAATACAAGGCCAACTTATCTGCTTCTGAGAAATCTGTTTGCAGGTCAAGAAGTAAAAGTTAGAACTGGACATGGAACAATGGAATGGTTCAAAACCGGGAAAAGAGTATGTTAAGGCTGTATATTGTCACTCTGTCATTATTTAGCTTATATGCAGTTTGAAATGCCATGCTGGATGAAGCACAAACTGGAATCATGACTGCTGAGAGAAACATCAATAATCTCAGTTATGCTGATGACAGCACCGTTATGGCATAAAGTGAAGAGGAACTATAGAGCTGCTTGATGAAGGGGAAAGAGGAGAGTGAAAAAGTTGACTTAAAACTCAACATTCAAAACACGAAGATCGTGGCATCTAGTCCAATCCCTTCATGGAAATTAGATGGGAAGAATAGTGAGGGATTTTATTTTTAAGGGCTCCAAAATCACTGTACATGGTGACTGCATCCATGAAATTAAATGACGTTTGCTCCTTGGAAGAGAAGCTAGGACAAACCTAAACAGCATATTAAAAAGTAGAGACATTATTTTGCTAACAAAGTTCCGTATATTCAACGCTATGGTTTTTCAGTCATGTATGGACATGAGAGTTATACCATAAAGAAGCCTGAGCACCAAATGGATGCTTTTTAGTGTTGCATAAGACTCTTGAGAGTTCCTTGGATTGCAAGGAGATCAAACCAGTCAATCCCAAAGAAAATCAGTCCTGAATGTTCATTGGAAGGACTGATGCTGAAACTGAAGCTCCAGTATTTTGGCTACCTCATGTGAAGCACAGACTGATTAGAAAAGACCCTGATGCTGAGGAAGATTGAAGGCAGGAGGAGAATGGATTGACAGAGGATGAAATGGTTGGATGGTATTACCGACTCAATTGACATGAGTTTGAGTAAGTGCTGAGAGACAGTGAGGGACTGGGAAGCCTGGAATGTTGCAGTCCATGGGGTCGTGGGGTCAGACATGGCTGACTGACTGAACGATAGCAAAGGAAATTCCACACTTTTTCCATAATGGCTACATAATTTTACCTTCCCACCAACATCCTCTCCACCACTTGTTATTTGTACCTTTTTGATGATAGACCATTCTGACTGTTGTGAAGTAATTTGTGGTTCTGATTTACATTTATCTAGTAATAATGATATTGATCATCTATTCATATTCTTATTAGCCATCTGTATGACTTCTTTTGTAATATATCTAGTCAAAAGTTCTCCCCATTTTTTGTTTGTTTTTGATATTAGTTCTATAAGCTCTTTGAATATTTTTTTTATATTAACCACTTGTTTGTTCCATCATTTGCAAATATTTTATCCCATTATATAGGTTGACTGTTTGCTCATTATTTCCTTTGTTGGGTAAAAGTTTTTAAGGTTGATTAGGTCCCATTTGTTTATTTTGCTTTTATTTCTTTTGCCTTGTGAGATTGATTTAAGAAAAATATTGCTACTCTTTATGTCAAAGATTGCTTTACATATGTTCTTTTCTAGAATTAGGTCTTTAAATCATTTTTCATTTATTGCTGTCTTTCATTATTTTATTCATAGCTCTTTAAATTTCTCAGCATCACTTATGGAGGAGACTTTTTTTTCCATTGTATATTCTTGCTTCTCTTTTCATAGATTATTTGATCATAGGTATGTGGACGTCTCTATTCTGTTGATCTGTGTGTCTGTTTTTGTGTCAGTACCACACTGTTTTGATTACTATAGTTTTGTAGTATAATCTTGAGTTCTGGTAGTATTATAGTCCTGCTTTGTTCTATTTTCTCAGGGTTGCTTTGACAATTCTGGGTCTTTAGTTATTCCATACCAACTTTAGGATTATTTTTTTCTAGTTCTGTGGAAAATGCTATGGGTATTCTGATAGGAATTGCATTGCATCTGTAGATTGCCTTGAATGGTATGGCCATTTTAACCATATTCCAGGCAAGGAGCATGGGATATGTTTTCAGTTTTTGTTATCTGTCGGAGTCTAGCTCTAGCAGCCAGGGAATCAGCCTGAAGGGATGAGCAGTGTCGGTGAAGAATGATGTAGCCTCTGACTTGAGGTCTGGGACTACATGTTTATTTTAAGCATCAGGTCTTCTTTTATACTTTGACAAAAGCATTAGGTCAGAGGTTTGACATTTTCAGTTCCCTCTTACCCAGATGTATTGTCTCATTGTTGCCCTTTAAAGTTGCCCTTATTGTTGCCCTTTATAGTTCCTGTTTCAGGGATTCTCTCAGAATGTGTTTACTTGTGTTTACATTGTAACTCATGTTTATATCTGGGCTGCATACCACATTTCTCAGTTTTTTTTTTATCTTTTTAAATCCTCCTTGCCCCTAGTATCTTAAGCTCACTATCTCTTAAAAAGGCTTTAAAATATTTTTAATTATTTTTAAACCCTAAACTCAGCAAACTTTCTTTGCCATAAACATTTCCCTCACAAACAGGTCTCAGATAACAGTCCTTCCCATGGCCTCAAGCTGTGGCCTACATGCTCCTCCTGGAACATTCTTTGTAAAGATCCTTGAACAAATGTCAATGGTTACTTTATAGATTATTTTCTGGCACAATTGCAGAAGGCTTTGTGTTTTTTCATGTTTCTCTCAAGAACAATAAGCACCTTAACATTCTTTCCAGCCAACTCAACTGAAGAAAGGAAAGAACAAGTCAGAATCACAGGACCTAACTCCTTCATCCCGGGACCATGCCTGCGGGATGAGGAGAGAGGGTTGGGGCCGTGCCTCCATTTTGTCAATAGTGCCTAATGTGGCTCCCGGAAGTTATCATCTTCAGTTTCCTTTAGCAATATAACTTACAGGATATAGTTCTTTCACCTCCTTTTGTAAATGTATTCCTAGTTACTTTAATTATTTCTATTCTGCTGAAATTTTAAACTTATTTTTTGTTTTCTGATATTTAATTGTTAATGTAGAGAAATACTACAGGTTTCTGTATATTAATCTTGCAATTTTGCTGAAGTCATTTATTCATTCTAATAGTTTTTGTGTATATACTTTAAGATTTTCTATATAAAGTGTCCTGTCATCTTCAAGTAGTCACAGATTTACTTCTCTTTCAATTTGGATATATTTTATTTTTCTTGTCTGAGTACTGTGGTCATTCTAGTACTGTGTCAAATAGAAGTGGTTTGAGTGGCCATCCTTGTCTTGTTCCTGAATTTAGTGTGAAGGCTTTCAGCTTTTCACTGCTGAAAGTAATGTTTGCTGTGTGTTTCTTGTAAATGGTATTTGTCATATTGAGATATGTTCCCCCTGTCCCTGTTTTGAGGAGACTTTTTTTATCATGAATGAGTATGGAGTTTTGTCAAATGCAGTTTCTACGTATATTGAGAAAATCATGTGGTATTTTTTTCTTTCCTTTTGTTATTGTGGTGTCTCACATGGGTTGATTTGCATATTTAGAACCATCTTTGTCACCCTGGAATAAATTCAGCATGATCATAGTGTGTGGTGCTTTTTATGTATTGTTGGATAACTTTTGGTAATATTTTGTTGAGGGTTTTTGCATCAATAATCATCAAAAAAAATTGGTTTGTAATTTTCTCTTTTGTATTGTCTTGATCTGTTTTTTACCTCAGAATCATGCAGGCCTCATCAAATTAATTTGAGTGTGTTCCCTTATTTCATTCTCTGTGATAGTTTGAAAAAGACAACTTTATCCTTGTAAATGTGTTGAGGCTTGTGTTATGACCTAGGATGTAGTCTCTACTAGAAAATATTCTGTGTGAGCTTGGAAACAATATGTATTTTCTTTTTTGGGTGATGTAGTGTCCTGTAGGTACTGGTCCAGCTGGTCTGTTGTGTCATTTCAGACCTCTTCTGCCTTATGATTTTCTGTCTGGGTGATACGTCCATTGATGTCACTGGGATGGTAAAGTTTCCTTCTATTATTGTATTATTGTCAGTGTCTCTTTATATTAGTATTTGTTGTACATATTTGGGTGCTCCTGTATTGGATATATATATATGTTAATGAATGCAATACCTACTTTTTGTATTGATTCCTTTATTATTATTATATAATGCCCTTCATTGTCTTTCTTTAAGGCCTGTGTTTTAAAGTATATTTTATCTGATATAGGTATTGCTACCCCCACTTTCTTGTCAATGTCTATTTGCATGAAATATCTTTTTCCATCCCCTCACGTCCAGTGTTGTGTGTCTTTCACCCTGAGATGAGTCTCTTATAGGCAACATATTGTAGGATCTTTTATTTTTCCATCCAGTTTGCCACCCTGTGTCTTTTGCTCAGAGCATTTATTCCATTGACAGTAATTATTGATAGGTATGTACTTATTGCCATCATTTCCCTTGTTTTCCAGTTGATTTTTCCAGTTCTCCTTTTTTCCTTTCTTCTTTTTGTTTTTCCTTTTACAGTTTGATGATTTTCTTTTGTAGTATATTTGAGTTCCTTTCTTTCAGTTTTTGTGAATCTGTTGTAGATTTTATTTATGGTTACCATGGGGGTTCATGTATACTGTCCCATAACTATATCTACTTGCTTCAAACTGATAATCATTCAAGTTCAAACAAATTCTAAAAGAGCTTCATTTCACCCCTCCCCAACACTTTGTAATTTTGATGTCTTGGGTTTTTTTTTTTTTACTGTCTATTGTAGTTATAGTTGCTTTTATATTTTTTTGTTTTCTAATATACGTACTGACTTATGTGATCTTTAATCCTTGCTATGTATTTGCCTTTCTTAATGAGATTTCCCATTTCCTATAGATTCTTGCTTCTTTTCCATTTAGAGAAAACCCTTCAACATTTCTTTTAGGGTAAGTTTACTATTGCTGAATTCTTTTTGTTATTGCTTGTATGAAAAATCCTTTATCTCTCTTATTCTAAATGATAATCCTGCTGGGTGGAATATCCTAGATTGCATTTTTTTCTTTTTTAGTATTTTTAGTATATCATGCCACTGCCATGTGGCCTGCAAATTTTCTGCAGAGAAATCTGCTATTAACTTTATAGTGGTTCTTTTGTGAATGATTCTTTTTTTTTTCTTGCTGCCTTTAGAATCTTCTCTTTAACTTTTGTCAGTTTAATTATGGTAATTTTGGTGTGGGTTTGTTTGGTTTTATCTGTGCTTTGTGTACCTAAATCTGTTTCTATCTTTTGTTTTGAGTTTTCAGCTAAAGTTTCTTCAAATTCATTTTTGTCTCCTTTTCTCCTCTCCTTCTTGAACCCTTATTATGTATTTATTGGGATTTTTATATTATCCCATAGATTTTGTATACTTGTTTCATTTCATTTATCTTTCTGTCTGTGGCTCTGAAAAATTGCAAGCTAATAATTTATTTATATCTGATTGTTTGCAAATTGGTTTGCCAATAACAGTTATGGAGATTGCTTGGCTAAAACCACAGGTTGTTCCTTTAAAGTGAAGTGAAGTCACTCAGTTGAGTCTGACTCTGCAACCCCATGGACTGTAGCATACAAGGTTCCTCCGTCCATGGGCTTTTCCAGGCAAGGGTACTGGAGCAGGTTGCCATTTCCTTCTCCAGAGGATCTTCCCAACTCAGGGATTGAACCCGGGTCCCCCACATTGCAGGCAGATGCTTTACCATCTGAGCTACCAGGGAAGCCTTATTCCTTTAAAGACCTTGTTAAAGAAAATGAAGTTGAATTTGTTGAAGCTCAACAGATTCTGTCCTTAACAAAGGCAGGTAGACAAAAACTGTGATATTTGATATGACATTTGTATTGCATGCTTTGCTGAATTTATAGAATTGGTTTAGTAAAAGTGCTATTTGGCTACCTCTGAGCTTTGATTAACATCGGAATAGTGAAATGAAAATGATGAAACCACACATTCAGTATGAGAGGCTAAAGGATTTCCTGCAGTTTGGTTTAGCATTGCAGATTCTCAACTTCTGGAATACACCTGGACTCATCTCAACACTGAACAGTGTTAGGCACTCAGTTCTGTCCAACTGTTTGCAACCCCATGAACTGTAGCTTGCCAGGCTCCTCTATCCATGGAATTCTCCATGCAAGAACACTGGAGTGGGTAGCCATTCCTTCTTCAGGGGATCTTCCCAACCCAGGGATCAAACCCTGGTCTCCTGCATTGCAGGTGGAGTCTTTAGTATCAGAGCCACCACAGCAGCTGACTGACTACTATACTGAATCCAAGCTGTGATGTCTGTACTGCTGTGCTGAACTCAGTATTATATACAAGTTAAAAACTTAAACCTCTTTTCTTATATTCCCTTGTTTTCCAGTGATAAAGTTACAAGGTATATTGTGAAGATTAAATGACATTATATGAAATAACTTGAAAATCCGTTATAGTTCTAGGTATATTGTAAATGTTCAACCTGTATTAATTCCTTTTCTCCTTACTCCACTCTATGCACAGTGGTAGCTGCATGGTGGAAACAACTTATAAATCTTTACAACATGTAATCATCAATTGAAATGGTGTTAAATTATTTAAGCTTCTGTGAATTTCTAATTTAAAGGCTTTCCATCTTTGTAAAAGTAGATAGCTCTGAAAAAGTGCCTTGTACTTCAAGAAAGTAATGGTAAGGATGTGCGAGGAGTCATTTGCTCATAGAAGGAGGTTGGTCAGTCTCCCAGTACCCCAGAATCTTGGCATGCCCTAAGGGCTAATGGAAGATACCCAATAATGGTAAATGTGTCTGCCCTAAAGTTCTTTCATAGTTTAAATGCTCATTGGCTTATTACTTGTTTTATAAGGATTCTGTTCAGGGGCTATGGCAAGCAGATCCAGTGAAAATAGATCTGTGGGGAGCATATATTATAGTTGCCAATTAGGGCAGCCAGCTAGTGCACCATGAAGCATAGTATCTGTCAATTTATATCACATGTTGCTCTTTTGAAAGCTGTGCTATAGATGATACAGTATTTTTTTATTGTTCTATAACACTCAAATGCACAAATCAAATTTCTATATTTAAAAGACGTAAGAAAAGCATAATTTGTGCTGTGACACCTAAACAGATATATGTTATTTTCCTAACTGTTTTTCTTTGTTTCTGGACTTTTAGGAAATATGAATATGTATATAAGCTTTTATTGAATACATATTAAGTGACTATATATAAGTAAATAATAAGCTAATATTAAATTTATATTACAGATATTTTTATTTTAAAGTTATTTTTTTAATTAAGGAGATGAACTGATGAAAAATTTCCATTCTAATGACTCTAAAATATGTATGTGCTAATACAAAAATTATATATTAAGAATTGTCACTTTGAAAAGTTATTTCCTAAATTTTATAATTCAGGGCATTCTTATTGTGCTTACCAATTTCTATGATAGAATGTATTTCATTTCAGTGAGATTTTAGACTGTTTAGTTTTCTTAAATTTTTAAAGCTTGGTAATTTATCACTGTATTTTAGTCACTATTATTATTTTGTAGCAAATGGTTTTAAAAAATACAGAATTACCATAGTGATAGCTTAAAGTGAACAATGTCATTCGTGTTCTCTGAAGAAGAAGATTTAGCTTCAGGACCAGGGTCAGAACTTCAGTGTGGCAGAAGTTTTATTACAGTGAAAAAGGACAGGGAAAGCTTCTGAAATAGAGAGGGGACAGAGAGTGCCCCACTCACTAGTCTTATTAAGCATTATATACTTTTACCAGACCCATTCCCACAACGTACATCTTAAATCTTAAATTAACAAAATTAGAACTAACAATAGAAAGGTCTTACTAGTCACACTCCCACAACATACATCTTAATATAACAAGATTTATCTGAAGTTTCTTGTTAAGAAGAGAAAACATGTCCTTGAGCAAGATACATTGTTATTATTTAATCATTAGTACAGAGCAAGATGAGTTGTTTTTTTGAGTAATTGTTAGCTCTGGGCTTAAAGAAAGTTAGTCTTAAAAATTGTTGTCATAACAACTCAGAGTTTAAGAAAAAATGTCTGTTACTAAGATAAAGCAATGTAGAAAAAAAGTTTGTCCTTTTCTCCTCCTTTCCTGGACCCCTTTCTCCTCCTTGAGGGCCCTGGACGCCTTCTTCCTTGAAGGCCCCAGACTTCGTATCAATCTGCAAGAGTTAACTCTTTCAGTAGTGACTCATGATCTAAATTACCCAACAGTTTAGCGGGAATGGGCTTTTAAGTCTATTTTATGTGTCTCTACATGTGTCTATACAATGTGTTGAAAAGTTTCATGCTATAGTTTTATAAACAAGTATAAGGATACAGGCTAGGCTGCTAACACGGAGATCCAAAACCTCAGTTATTTAGATACGATAGAAATTATTATGCTACTCCAAAATTAACAAGGAATCTGCAGTAGCAGTCCCCAACCTTTCTGACACCAGAGACAGGTTTTGTGGAAGACAGTTTTTCCATGGACTGGGGAGGGTGGGATTGTTTGGGGATGATTCAAGTGTATTACATTCATTATGTATTTTATTTCTATTATTATTGCATCAGTTCCTCCTCACATCAGTTCAGTTCAGTCAGTTGCTGAGTTGTGTCCGACTCTTTGTGAATCACAGCATGCCAGGCCTTCCTGTCCATCACCAACTCCTGGAGTTCACTTAGACTCTCGTCCATTGAGTCAGTGACGCCATCCAGCCATCTCATTCTCTGTCGTCCCCTTCGCCTCCTGCCCCCAATCCCTCCCAGCATCAGAGTCTTTTCCAATGAGTCAACTCTTCGCATGAGGTGGGCAAAGTACTGGAGCTTCAGCTTTAGCATCATTCCTTCCAAAGAAATCCCAGGGCTAATCTCCTTCAGAATGGACTGGTTGGATCTCCTTGCAGTCCAAGGGACTCTCAAGAGTCTTCTCCAACACCACAGTTCAAAAGCATCAGTTCTTCAGTGTTCAGCTTTCTTCACAGTCCAACTCTTACATCCATACATGACCGCTGGAAAAACCATAGCCTTGACTAGACGGATCTTTGTTGGCAAAGTAATGTCTCTGCTTTTTAAGTAGTCACCCTGCTTTTTAACTTATATGCAGAATACATCAGGTGAAGTGCTATGCTGGGTGAAGCACAAGCTGGAATCAAGATTGCTGGGAGAAATATCAATAACCTCAGATATGCAGATGACACCACTCTTATGACAGAGAGCAAAGAACTAAAGAGCCTCTTGATGAAAGTGAAAGAGGAGAGTGAAAAAGCTGGCTTAAAACTCAGCATTCAGAAAACTAAAATCATGGCATCTGGTCCCATCACTTCATGGCAAATAGACGGGAAAACAGTGGAAACAGTGAGAGACTTTATTTTCTTGGGCTCCAAAATCACTGCAGACAGTGACTGCAGCTATGGACACTTGCTCCTTGGAAGAAAAGCTCTGACCAAACTAAACAGTATATTAAAAAACAGAGACATTACTTTACCAACAAATGTCCATTCAGTCAAAGCTATAGTTTCTCCAGTAGTCATGTCTGGATATAAGAGTTGGACTATAAAGAAAGCTGAGCACCGAAGAACTGATGTTTTTGAAATATGGTGTTGGAGAAGACTCATGAGAGTCCATGGACTGCAAGGAGATCCAATCAGTCAATCCTCAAGGAAATCAATCCTGAATATTCATTGGAAGGACTGATGCTACAGCTAAAACTCCAATACTTTGGCCCCCTGATGTGAAGAACCAGTTCATTGGAAAAGACCCTGATGCTGGGAAAGATTGAAGGCAGGAGGAAATGGGGATGACAGAGGATGACATAGTAGGATGGCATCATCAACTTGATGAATGAGTTTGAGCAACTCCGGGAGTTGGTGATGGACAGAGAAGCCTCGTGTGCTGCAGTCCATGGGGTCACAAAGAGTTGGACACGACTGAGAGACTGAACTGAACTGAACAATGCCCAAGACTCCAGTGTGGGATGACTGCATGATATATACATTTAAATGTCTTTTTAACAATTTAGTCTGTAGCTTGCCCTGTAAAGACTTCGGTAAATATGCTCATGTGTATTACATTTGAGATTATGTGCTGAAAATTTTATTTCTTAAGATTTGTTAATTTCCCCTCATTAATATTTAATGAGGTTTGAAGTAGAGACTAGAAGCAAAATAGCATTGAGTGTCAAGCATTTCCACCAAAGTTCCCCTAATTGCAGAGAGAGAAAATGTATAATGCCCTCTCAAACTGGAAATTTCTTGGTGGGAGGCCTCAAGTTTTATCTGAAAAGTTAGGTTGTACTCCATTTCATATACTCATTCTATAAATATGTTTGGTTTTTAGCAAGAGTACATTACTTTTTTATAAAGCTGCCACTCCAGGAAGACATACATCATTTTTTCTGTGTCTCTTACCTTAATGTATACCTCTTGGGGTATGAAATTGTTGAGAACTTGGAGAGTTGGATTTATAAAACTCACACTGTATCTTTATTTGCATTCATTAGCATCAAGTGACGAAATGAAAAGATAACTAATACGGCTATGGCTAGGAGTCATTTTCAGTTCTGTCTCCTTCCTTATCCCATTTCCCCTTCCCTGTATTCCCAGTGGATACCTCCTTAGCCCATTGCTTTCACATAGTTGACTCCTCATTCTGAAAGTGTCTAATCAAATATCACATTTTTTGAGAAAGAACTTTTTTGACTGTGGCAGAGAAACTCTAAGGTGACATTCAGTGATCTTTGCCTGGATCATTGAATCAACAGTAAAGGGATGGTGTCCATGCTGTTCTGAAATCTCTGCTTCAGTGTGCTCAGTATCTGTGACTTGCTTCTAATCAGTAGAATTTGTCAAGAGTGAAGAGAAGTCACTCTCACAATTGCATTATGTTATATAAGACAGTTTCAGACTGGAGCAGGAATTTTTCTTGGTAGTTTTGAAGCAATCAGATGTCATGTTCTAAGAGGGCCATACAGCTAGAACCTGACAGTGGAATGTGGGAGTTGAGAGCTCCTCATGTGGCAGGAGGGAAAAAAGAAACTTAGTCCTACAACTGCAAGCAAATGAATTTTTTAACCAACTTGAATGCACTTGGAAGAGAATCCTGAAACTCTAAGAATGCTGCCCAGCTGATGGCTTGATTTGAGCCTGATGAGACTTTGACCAGAGGTCTCAGCCTGAATTTCTTATGTATAGAAAATGTGAGATAATATATCTGTATTGTCTTAGGCCCTAAGCTAATAGAAATTTGATATATAGCAATAGAAAATGAATTTAGATGTTAGGAATCCAGTGTTGTTTGAGGGGAAAAAACCCACATTCCACATTTTACTTCCCTTCCTCCTGGTTGTGTCTGTCCATGTTTGGGGTAGTCTTGTCCAACAAGAGTGGAGTGGGGAATGCAATCCAAAATCAGGTGTATAAACTTCAACTTCTGTCAACTTCTGTTGAGCTTTCTTGTCTGAACACATCCTGTGAACCACTGATTATACTGCTATAGTGTGAGGAAGCTTAACTGCAATGACTAGAAACCAAAGTTACTAGGAATGGCACTTGAGTAGAGTTCTGTCTAGTATATCTCTACATGTAATATAAGATCGCTAGAAAATAATAGATCTAATACTCATTAGGCTTTATTTTAAATGGAAAACACTATTAGAAAAAAGCAGGTTTCTGATTTTGTATGTGAAGTATAGTTAGCTAGTTGGCATACAATAGTATACTAGTTTCAGGTATACAGCATACTGATGCAACATTTGAATGCATTATAAAATGATCACTATGATAAGCCTAGTTTGTTTGCCCTCAGAAAAAGTTATTATAGTTTGCTTGTCCTCAAAATTATTATAGTATTATTGACTATATTTTTTATGCTGTATACCCTTTTGATTTATTTATTTTATAATTATAAGTTTGTTCCTCTTCTATCTGTTTTGCCCAGTCTTACTCTCCCTTCTGACAACTGCCAGTTTATTCCCTGTATCTATGAATATCTTTTCATTTTGTTTTCTTTGTTTAGATACCATGTGTATGTGAGATCATACAGAATTTATCCTTTTCTGTCCAATTTATTCACTTTGCATAATGCCTTCTAGATCCATCCATGTTGTTTCAGATGGTAAGATTTTATTCTTTTTTACAGCTAAAGAATTTTTTTTTCTTTTAGGTGATTTCTAGTGACATACCATTGTGTCTAGAAAAGATACTTGATATGATTTCAGTCTTCTTAAAGTTACTGAAACTTGTTTCGTGGCCTAACTTGAGATCTATCCTGGATAATGCTCAATATGCTCTTGAAAAGAATGTATTCTTTTGTTTCAGGATGAAAATATTTTTTGTATGTCTATTAATTCCCAGGCTGATCTAATGTGAAATTTAAGTTCAGTGTTTTCCTTATTGATTTTTTGTCTGGGTGATCTGTCCATTGATGTAAGTGGGGTGCTAAAGTACCCTACTTTTATTATGTTACTATGAACTTCCACTTTATACTTGTTAACATTTGTTGTATGTAGTTAGATGTTCCTATGTTGAGTGCATATGTATTTATCATTGTCATATTTTGTAGTTGGATTGATACTTTTATTTTATAATATATTTGTCTCTTAAAGTCTGATATCAGTATTGCTACCTTCATTTTCTTTTGCTTTCTATTTGTATGGGATACCTTTTTCTGTCCCATCACTTTCAGTTTCTGTGTGCCTTTATATCTGGAGTCTTTTGTAGGCAGCATATAATAGGTCTTTTTAAGAAAATCAAGTTAGCCATTCTGTCTCTTAATTGGAGCATTTAGTCCACTAACGTATAAAGTAATTATTACTAGATATGTTACTTACTGACACTTTTAAACTTGTTTTCTGGTTATTTTTGTAGTTATCCTCTGTTCCTTTCCTCTTGTTTTGCTCTTTTCCCCTGTGATTTGATGGCTGCCTTTAGAGTTTTGTTTAGATTTTTTTCTGTTTATTTTTGTGTATCTTTATAGGTTTTTAACTTGTAGTTACCCTATATATTACAATCTATGCATATAGTTGTCTATTTTAAGTTGATAATCTCTTAGTTTGACACATTATAACAGGTCTTCATTTTTACTGTCCCCTACCCATTTCAACATTTTATGTTTTTGACATCATATTTTATATCTTTTTGTTTTGTGAATACCTTAACTACTGATTGTAGGTATTAGTGATTTTACTTTTCCAGGTAGTACTTTTACTTCTTTTGTCTTTTAGCCTTCCTACTAGCTTTATGTTTGCCTTTACCATTAGATTTTTCCTTTCATAACTGCTTTATTTCTAGTTGTGACTTTTTCTACTTAGAGATGTTTCTACAATATTTCTTACAAGATCAGTTTATTGGTGACACAGTCTTACATTTTTGCTTGTCTGTAAAATCTTTATCTTCTTCAATTTTGAATGATGATCTTGTCAGGTAGAATATTATAATCTTGGTTGTATTTTTTTTTTTTCTTTCAAAGTGAGAAAATACATTCACTCTGAGTATATTGGGCCATTCTCTCCCGGCCTGCAAAATTTCTGCTGAAAAGTCAAGTATCCTATAGGAATTTCCTTGTTTATAATGACTTGCTTTTTCTTGTTGCTTTGCAAATTCACTGTTTATCTTTAATTTTAGCCATTTACTTGTATCTTGGTGTAGACCTCTTTGGGTCCATCTTGTTTAGGACTCTGTGCTTCCTGGACCTGAATGTATGTTTCTTTCCCCAAGTCAGGAAAGTTTTCACCTATTATTTCTTCAAATAGAAATTTTCTACCTCTTTCTCTTTCTTCTCCTTCTGGGACCTTAATAATGCAAATGTTAGTATCCTTGATGTTGTCACAGAGGTTCCTTAAAGTATCCTTCATTTTTAAAGTCCCCCATTTTACCCTTTCAGCTTGGCTGACTTTCACTGCTTTGTCTTCAAGATTGCTGATCTGGTGTGTGTGTGTGTGTGTGTGTGTTTTAAGTATCAAATGGGAGACATTTCTTTCCCTACATTAAAGCTTATTTTCAATATGCAATATAATAGATTTAATAAGGAACCTCTAGCATAACCACTGGAGAAGGCAATGGCACTCCACTCCAGTACTCTTGCCTGGAAAATCCCACGGACAGAAGAACATGGAAGGCTGCAGTCCATGGGGTCGTTGAGGGTCGGACATGACTGAGTGACTTCATTTTCACTTTTCACTTTCATGTATTGGAGAAGGAAATGGCAACCCACTCCGTGTTCTTGCCTGGAGAATCCCAGGGATGGGGGAGCCTGGTGGGCTGCCGTCTCTGGGGTTGCACAGAGTCGGACATGACTGAAGCGAATTAGCAGCAGCACCAGCAGCATAACCACACTTAATGACATTTTGATCCAGTGATTTTCTCAAAAATAGGCAAAGAATTTAAATATTGACCGATTTGGAAACTACTTGGTATGCCAAGGTCATGTAATATACTGTTGTTTCCCACTAGTGTATTTTTCACTTCAGTTATTATATTCATCAGCTCTGATTGCTTCTTTTTTATATTTTCTAACTCTTTGTTGAAATTCTCACTACGACGATCTGTTTCACCTTTTCTTCACTCTAATTCAGTGATCATCTGTATGATCATTATCTTGAACTCTTTCTCAGATAGTTGCTTATCTCTGTTTTGTTCTTTTTCTGAGATCCTATCTTGTTCCTTCATTTTAACATATTCCCCTGCCTCCTCATTTTTTTCTGTTTTCTGTAAGTTTTTTTCTGTGTATTAAGCAGATTTGTTTTGTTGCCTGAGCTAGAAGTAGTATATGTACTGTGCTTTAAGTATTTTCATTGAAAATCTATGTGTCTGAGCATATATTTTGGTGTTCCTAACTAAGAAAAAAACTTGAGTCAGCTGGACCACAGAGAGATGAGGCAATAGGATACATAGCTAATCATACAGGTTGGGATAAGATTTCTGAGCAATTTTAAGAAGTGATTCATCATTAATGTATTAAAAAGTATATTCTTCTCACCATCTCTGTTATTCACAGAAGTATATACTTCCTGATCCCTGGTACACAATGTTGTTCTTTATTGTTCTTAGGCTTTTTTCAAAATTAATCTCTTTAGTGGAATTACTGAGGTATGCTTCTTTCGTGAATGTCTTGAAGAAATATGTTTCTTCCCATCAACCTAATTAAAGATCCACTTAGGGGAAGATTTTTTTGGATTTGTGTTACTTATGATTAAGGCAGTGCCTATTCTTTTAGGAAAATAAATCAGCAAGGCCACAAATGTTGTAGCAAGTTCCTCTTGTGTGTCAAAATGTCTCTTCTAGAAAAGAAGTTAGAGGGTTAAAGTAGTGAAAATTCTTAGTGGTGTCTACTAACTGGAATGAACAGGAGAGAATCAAACAAGGGACAAAAAGTTCAGTCACTTAGTTGTGGTGACAGAATGCCCTAACTTTTAAGAAATAGAATAGAGGAAATTAGTAGGATATAATTCACATTAAGGTATCTCATTGAATATTAATAAGTATTGTTCACTAATAATGATCATCTACTGACAAATGAGATGTAAAAAAAGGCAAAAGATCTGTTCAGGGAACAGATTTATTGATGTCCTGTAAGAAGAACGAAGGTGTTCACAAGGTGCCAAATGGGCTAGTTACAGATAGCTGCAAGTAAAAGAGACACACAAAATAGGAATCAGGTCAGATTATTGAGTAAACTAGACAACTACCAAAATCACATGGGGATGAGATCAGAATAACTCAAGCAAAAAAAAGAAGAGACTGTTTATAAAGACATTTAGGTAATGGAAAATTTTGTCATGATTATGAAACAGTAGATTAAGGACTATGGTGTTTTCTAACAGGACAAGAGATTAGCAATGGCCTATGGCAAAAAGCATGACATTTTGTGTGTTATTCCTTTTCTGTTTGTAGGGAAAAATGAAAATAACTTGACCCACATGCTGCAACTAAGGTCCTGCTGCTGCTAAGTCGCTTTAGTCGTGTCCGACTCTGTGCGACCCCATAGACGGCAGCCCACTAGGCTCCCCCGTTCCTGGGATTCTCCAGGCAAGAACACTGGAGTGGGTTGCCATTTCCTTCTCCAATGCGTGAAAGTGAAGTTTCTCAGTCCTGTCCAACTCTTAGCGACCCCATGGACTGCAGCCTACCAGTTTCCTCCATCCATGGATTTTCCAAGCAAGAGTACTGGAGTGGGGTGCCATTGCCTTCTCTGAACTAAGGTCCAATGCTGCCAAATAAATAAAATAAAAATTTTAAAAAGACCTGTACAGAGTCTGGGATTTTATCCTATTTACAGATAAACAAGCTAGTCTTTCATATATCATGGCAGAAAATAGAGGATTCCTGAGTTGGGGACAAAGAATTTTTATTATTCACCACACACTAAGCATCATGAGTTTCCTGGTGATTGGAACTGATTCCCCATCCCTGAACCCCTAATCCAAAAGAGGCAATGCAGGTAGACCTGTTCCATGGAAGCTGTACAAACAGTGGGATATCAAGAAACAGCAACCTTCTCATCACAAGGAAAAAACATATATTTTCTATGTCTTTAATATCTGTATCTTTAGTACCTATATGAGATGATGAAAGTTCACTGAACTATTGTGGTAAACATTTCATAATGTATATAAGTCAAATCACTATATTGTATACCTTAAATTTATATACAGTGTGTGTGTGTATGTGTGTGTTCACTTGTGTTCAACTCTTTGCAACTCCATGTACTGTAGCCCACCAGGCTCCTCTGTCCATGGGATTTTCCAGTCAAGGCTACTGGAGTGGATTGCCATTTCCTCCACCAGGGGATCTTCCCAACCCAGGGATTGAACTTGCATCTTTTACATCTCCTGCATTGACAGGCAGATTCTTTACCATTAGCACCACCTCGGAAACGCTCAGATACAATGCTGTATATCAGT
Source organism: Neotragus moschatus (assembly GCA_006410615.1). Taxonomy (NCBI): domain Eukaryota; kingdom Metazoa; phylum Chordata; class Mammalia; order Artiodactyla; family Bovidae; genus Neotragus; species Neotragus moschatus. The sequence continues at coordinate 525,204 of SJYA01000868.1, forward strand.
TACTGTGCTTCCCAGGTGGCACTAGCGGTAAAGAACCTGCCTACCAATGCAGAAAGCATAAGAGAAACAGGTTCAGTCCCTGGAAGGGCATGGCAACCCCTTCCAGTATTCATGCCTGGAGAATCCCATGGACAGAGGAGCTTGGCTGGCTGCAGTCCATAAGGTCGCAAAGAGTTGGACACAACTGAAGCAACTTGCATGTCAATTATATCTCAATGAAATTGGAAGGAAAAGAAACACTGAACTTGGGAATTCACTGGTTTTGTTATTTATTCATTGTTTCCATTGTTTTGCTGAAGCAAGCCAATTCTTTGTCAGGAGCAAGACATTATCCCTCAAGGTTGCTTGCTGCAAATGGAACCTTGAGGAGTGATCCATGAGAAGAGCTGCCAGGATTTTGCATTCTTGGCATATTGAGCAAGAATTTTCAGGGATTCAAGAGGGAGAGGACATATGTATACTTATGACTGATTTATGTTGTTGTATGGAGAAACCAGGACAACATTGTAAAGCAACTGCACCTCAATTAAAAAATTTAAAAAAAAGAATGTACAGGTATGCTAAGGTCTCATGATAGGACGCTTCTTCCAAGAATATGTGGCAGAATTAGACCTTAAATATTACTGGGCTTCCCTGGTGGCTCAGATGGTAAAGAATCTGCCTGCAATGTGGGAGACCCAGGTTTGATCCCTGGGTCAGAAAGATCCCCTGGAGAAAAGAGAGGCTACCCACTCCATTATTCTTGTCTGGAGAATGCCGTGGGCAGAGGAGCCTGGCAGGCTACAATCTATGTGGCCACAAAAGATCAAATGTGACTGAGCACATTGTGTACAATTCTGCCAAATATGCTTGTCTTATATTTCTGTATTATCTAGGACATCTTGAACTAGTCCTCCTAGCTTATTTGATAAATCCAGTTATGATTATTATTTGGGCAAAGAACAGAAAACAAGGCCAAATTTAAGGACACTTACTGGTCTTATTCTCAGATTCTCTTCTAGTCTTCACTAGATACTGCCACTGCAAAGAGCCATCATAATGTTTTTATGAAGGAAGTTCTTTGTCCCTGTGGCCACAGTAGTAATTGCTATAAAAACTGGAGAGAATAATAGGAACTATAAAGAATATGGAATGAGTAATGTGACTAATGGTGGATATAAGGTGTGGCAGAAGAAAATAGTTGTTTGTTGATACCTTTTAAAGTCAGCATTTCGCTTTTCTTAAGGGAGTAATTAAAATGCAACTTGAAGTTAGAACTTTAGGAGTATTAAATACAGGCTCCTATACTCATCTTATAGATTAGAAAATTAATACATACATTTGTTAAATGATTGCTCAAGATCAAATTTCTAGTAACAGAGTAGAGTGATGGGGAAAAAGTTAAGTTACTGTGATAGTCACATGCCCCGTATTGGAATATTCCTCCCCTGTAACTGGAGCAGTTTATAGGAGTCAGTAAATCAACATTTGTTGAATTAATTTTATGATTGAATAAGCTATATTCTCAGTTCTCAAATAATTCATTTGCTAGTGATCAATAAGAATTCAATTTGATATCTGTTATTCTAAAATCTCTTCCGCCTTGGCTCAGTGGTAGAGAACTTGCCTGCCGATGCTGGAGACACAGGGAATACGGGTTTGATCCCTGGGTTGAGAAGATGCCCTGGAGAAGGTAATAGCAGCCCACTCCAGTATTCTTGCCAGAATTCTCCAAATATTCTTGCCTGGAGAATCCCATGGACAGAGGAGCCTGGCAAGGTACAGCTCATGGGGTGGCAAAGAGTCAGAGACAACAGAAGTGATTTGGCACATTCTAAAATCTTGTATAAACTGTATAGATTAATTCAAATTTGGGAGGAAGGGGAAAGCTTTATAAATGTACTGATATTTGAATTAGGCCTTAAAGAATCACAAAGAAGCTGCTATGCGGAGACACAGAAGTCCAGCATTCCAGGTAGAGAGAAAAGCATGTAGGTTGGCACAGTGACTGAAAGTATGCAGTTAGTTGATCAAAAAATGATCAGTGGTTTGATGTAGCTGAGTAGTGTAACTAGATTTCAGAGTGGAATTGTAGGCAGAATTCATATTAGGAAAATCTTAGAATAGATACCATACTAAATAATTGGGACACTTTGGTGGCAGGGAAAACACTGATATTTTAAGGCAACTTGTATGAGATACAAGAGGAAAAGATAAGTTCAGAAGGAATGTCACAAAAGCCAACTGCTGAGAAATGTGTTGTAGGGGAGCAGAAAATTCTACCCCATTATATGCCAATTTGACATAAGAATTGTTTTGGGCTGAAGGCAATGAAAAGAAACAGATATTTGCTAAAAAGCAGGACCTAGCTTTTAAAAGGTTTTCTCCCTCTGCTCTGCTCCAAGAAGGACAGAAGTTAATTACCAGAGACTGCACCGAAGTATCCTACATAATAAAGTTTACTTAATTAGCCTTTATCTTCCACTAGCTCCTACACATATTTATATGCAGGTTTGTCATGCAAGAAACTCAAAGTCCTTTTTCTTTTGTTAAGATGCTATATAAATTTGAGTTACAGCCACTCTTTGATTTACTCAACACTGAATATTTCCATGTATATGCATGATACAAAAGTTAATAAACTTGCTTGTTTTTATGTTGTTAATCTGTCTTGTCAAAAGGGTCCTAGTCAGGAGAATCTAGAAGGGTAGAGGAAAAAAGATTTTTTCTCCCCTACTGGTTGTGAATAGGATCAAATGTGTCAGGTAAGATGAAGACTAAAAAGGATCCATTGTATTTGGAAATAAAAAGGTCATTGGTGCCTTCTGTCTAAGCAGTTTAAATAGAGTGTGAGAACAGAAACTAAAAAGCTGCTATATGCTGATGGAAAGATTCAGAACATGGATACATTTGTTCATGTCCTTTTATCTTAAAACTGAATAATTGACAGCTTGTATCATATTTTGTTTCAAACCTTCAACCTTCAAAAACTAGTTGTAACAAAGTATATTTATTTCTGTATGGCTCTCCATGGATTTTCCCCTTTCAGATCCCACCCTATTGGTCAATAGCCCACAAAGGATAAAAGGTTCCAAACCTCATGCTAAGAAATAGGGTATGTTCTCTAGTGAAACTGTCACTATTTTCCATAATGGCCCCACCTTGCCTATATTCATGTCCAGTGTAACATTTGAAAAAACCCATCTCTATTACTGTTTTAGATAGAACCCACATTGTTGTTGGCTTTTTAAATATTGCTGTGTAGTATTATAATATCTTAAATATTTATGACATGTTTTATGCATAATTGTTTTTCTTTAAGAAGCAGTTTCAAATATTAATATATCTAGTTGTTTGATTATAAACATTTAAAAAAGACTACAAGGCTTTTTATTATTTCTTAATGTTGGGATTAGATGAGTATGTTTAATGTTCTTATTTTTATATAAAAAAACTAAGAAAGAAGATATTTCAAAATATATAAAATAATAAATATCAGATTTTAGTTTTAGTCTTGTTTTTCCCAGAAGGGTGGTATATTTTGTCTGTATATAACATCAAATTATACTTTCTAAATGGAAGCTTGTTGCCATGTAAATTTCAAGCTCTACATTATTAAAGTAGGTTAATTGATTTGGGTTAAGACTATCTGAGAATTCCTGACTTGAGTATAAATTTAGGGATTTGGAAAGTTTATAATCTGAATTTTCAAAAGGAAATTGAGAAGGTGAATGAATATGTCTCTGAACTTTGAAGTGTAGTCAGCTTCCAATTGTCTGCTTGCGTCAGAGACCATCCCCTTATAGATGGGAATTTCTCAGACTGCTGGGAAGCTGCCATCGCCTGTTTTGGGTAGAAAAGTGTTCCACCCATCTTTTTGGTTTTTCAAGTCACTCTCCCCACCCATGCAGATGGTATGAATGCATATTATCCATCTTTCAAATGCACTCCTCCTTGCCATTAGCAAGGATAATAAGCAGGTGAGTAGAGGTTAGGTAAATTCTGAGTGACACTGGCATTCTAAAATTGGCTGTAGTATCTGCAATTCAAATAGTGCTGATTCTTTATGTTGAAACTAAAAGTATTTTAATAGCCAAATAAGATGGCCTGTGGTCATAGTCACTTACTTAAAATTAATGAGGCACTGATTATAAATAGTAGCCTAGTACTGATTTTCATTTAGTTGTTTTTATGTTTATCTGTTATATTACATGGAGTTTATTAAATTTCACAGTGTAGCTACAAATCAGGGAGAGAGCAGAATTTGGGGATAAGTGGGGTAGCTCTCAGGAGACACAGCCTTGGCACAGGTATGACTTTATGGTGGAATGCAGAATTAGGTGAGTGCTTCTGAAAGAAGTGAAATCTAAACAGAGATTGAAAACAAGATGTTCAGGCTGGAAAAGGAGTTGAGAATTGAGAAGGAAGAATCTCCAGGAGAGAAAATATGCTTTCATAGTTGAAAGCATAGATGCTAGAGAGAGCATAATTTGTTAGTGAAACTAGTAAAAATAAACCGTTACAACTACCATCACTAACCAAAGTCCTTTGATGGGAAGATTAACCATGGCAAGAGGAGACTGCGGAGTGATTTAAAGGTATACTAGAAGGTCTTTGGGCTTCCCAGATGGGGCTAGTGGTAAAAGAACCTGCCTGCAAATGCAGGAGACATAAGAGATGTGGGTTCGGTCCCTGGGTCTGGAAGATCCCCTGGAGGAGGACATGCATCCCACTCCATTATTCTTGCCTGGAGAATCCTATCGATAGAGTAGCCTGGTAGGCTATGGTCCACATGGTTGCAAAGAGTTGGACACAACTGAAGCAACTTAGCACGCACACAAAGAGTTTTAGGCAAGGCGGTGATCAACTATATTTTACAAATATCATATCAACTTCATATTTTACAAATATATCAACTTCATATTTTATAAATATCAGTACCAATCTGTGGAACAGATTAATAGGGGGCAAAATTTGACGCAGGCTCTCTGGTGAGAAGACTTTTGCAATAATCCAAGTAAGAGATAATGGTGGCTTGATTACGTGAGGAAGGGAAGAAAATGGATGATATATTTCTGAGATAAGTAATAGTTCTTAGAGATAGGTTAGATAGATGGAATAGGGAGTAATTGAAGTTGACTCTTCTGACTGGCCAACAGACAGGATGGTGATTCTTCCAAGGAGGATGGGGGATTTGTTTTTCTCCTCTTGACTCTCCTGAGGAGGATTGTATTTATCATATTTATACCCATGGAGTGTGACAGGAAAAGGGGAGTTTGGAAAAAGGGAATATTAACTTTGAGAAAGACAACTCATCAAGAAAATGTGGAACCAGAAAGTCAAAGCTGCTTACTACAATGGGCTGTTTTTATAGTCCATGGATATAGTTTCTTGTAAGAAATGTTTTATTTCTTATAATTCAGTTATCGTTCAGTTCAGTTCAGTTGCTCAGTCGTGTCCCACTCTTTGTGAACCCATGAATCGCAGCACACCAGGCCTCCCTGTCCATCACCAACTCTCGGAGTTCACTCACGTCCATTGAGTCAGTGATGCCATCCAGCCATCTCATCCTCTGTCATCCCCTTCTCCTCCTGCCCCCAATCCCACCCAGCATCAGAGTCTTTTCCAATGAGTCAACTCTTCACATGAGGTGGCCAAAGTACTGGAGTTTCAGCTTTAGCATCATTCCTTCCAAAGAAATCCCAGGGCCGATCTCCTTCAGAATGGACTGGTTGGATCTCCTTGCAGTCCAAGGGACAACACCACAGTTCCAACATCACAGTTCAAAAGCATCAATTCTTCAGCACTTAGCCTTCATCACAGTCCAATTCTCACATAGATACATGACTACTGAAAAAACCATAGCCTTGACTAGACGGACCTTAGTCGGCAAAGTAATGTCTCTGCTTTTCAGTATGCTATGTAGGTTGGTCATAACTTTTCTTCCAAGGAGTAAGCATCTTTTAATTTCATAGCTTCGGTTACCATCTGCAGTGATTTTGGAGCCAAAGAAAAATAAAGTTTGACACTGTTTCCACTATTTTCCCATCTATTTCCCATGAAGTGATGGGACTGGATGCCATGATCTTCGATTTCTGAATGTTGAGCTTTAAGCCAACTTTTTCACTCTCCTCTTTCACTTTCATCAAGAGGGTCTTTAGTTCTTCTTTGCTTTCTGCCATAAGGGTGGTGGTATTTGCATATCTGAGGTTATTGATATTTCTCCCAACAATCTTGTAATAGTGTATAAATATTATTAGTCAGTGTTCTTCAGACAAGTAATGTTAGATCTGAAAGGAATCTTGAAAATGATAGTTTCTGTCAACTGGTGAGGAAATTGGAGCTCCAAGAGAAGATCACATGATACCTATAGACTGAGAGAAGTATTAGAATCCAAGTCTCCTATGGACCACTTCATTACTCTTTCCATAGCACCTAGCCAGCTCCCCATTGATTATTGCATGCTATGAAAACAAATCATTGAAGTTGAAGACTTTATGGAAGAAAAACATCATTATTGGAGAAGGGAAAATTGCATAAATAAATAAGATTCTTTACTTAACACTTTTATGCTAGTACAGAATTCTGTTTAGGATAACCAGGTTTACAGAAGTCCCTTCTCAATACTATCAAGGATTAAATCTCAGGTGATCTGGACTTCAGCTTGGCTTTATTTCTAACAAATAGATGAACTCATTCCACTTCTATAGATCTCTATTTCTGAAAATGAGATTTCTTTAAAATCCTTTCTATTTTCGGTCTGTATCATTTTATATTTTCTATTACTGGTTGTCTTAACTTTCTTCCTTAAATTGCTTCTCTTTCTCCATGGCAAATAGGAACCTCTTAAAAACTCAAGTAGAATAAATCAGTGACATGTATGTCCTCATGGTCCTGTTTATGGAGTGAATAAAACAGGGCCACATTTTGCTTTGTTTTGTTAATAACATATCACCATATTTACTTTCCTTCTTTGAAAACTTGGCCTTGAAAGCAGAATGCTAATGCATAAGAGGAAGGTCCTATAATCTGAAGTATGAGAGTTGGGTGTAGGTCAAGTATAATGCTGTGATGTAAATGATGATTCAATAGTTTTTGAGAGAAAATATTTAGAACTTTTTTGTGTTTTTATTTTTAAATTCTTTTCAAAATTCTGCTTTTGTGTATATCATAAAACAAATCAATATGGTACATGCATATATTTATAGGTGAATAAACAATGTGGGATTATATATTCTGGTTAAGCTAACAAGGTTATAGGAAGTAGATGGAGAAACAGTGGAAACAGTGTCAGACTTTATTTTTGGGGGCTCCAAAATCACTGCAGATGGTGACTGCAGCCATGAAATCAAAAGACGCTTATTCCTTGGAAGAAAAGTTATGACCAACCTAGATAGTATATTCAAAAGCAGAGACATTACTTTGCTGACTAAGGTCCGTCTGTTCAAGGCTATGATTTTTCCTGTGGTCATGTGTGGATGTGAGAGTTGGACTGTGAAGAAAGCTGAGCACCAACGAATTGATGCTTTTGAACTGTGGTGTTGGAGAAGACGCTTGAGAGTCCCTTGGACTGCGAGGAGGTCCAACCAGTGCATTCTGAAGGAGATCGGCCCTGGGATTTCTTTGGAAGGAATGATGCTGAAGCTGAAACTCCAGTACTTTGGCCACCTCATGCGAAGAGTTGACTCATTGGAAAAGACTCTGATGCTGGGCAGGATTGGGGGCAGAAGGAGAAGGGGGCGACAGAGGATGAGATGGCTGGATGGCATCACTGACTCGATGGACGTGAGTGTGAGTGAACTCCGGGAGTTGGTGATAGACAGGGAGGCCTGGTGTGCTGCGATTCTTGGGGTCGCAAAGAGTCAGACATGACTGAGCAACTGAACTGAACTGAACAGAAGGTTATGGTCAAATAAGTTTGGGAGCCATTAGTGAAGAGTTTGCAAAAAATGGTGAGTCATGGGTATCAAAATAAATGCTATGTTCTTAATTTCTCACTTTTGGATATCATCCTCTTTGGAAATAAAGAAAAGAAATCTAAAACGAAGATAGCAATAAATAGCACTTTGGTAGTTGAACTTACTTAACTGAGTCTTTACTTCTTATGGAGTTGAGAAAAGATATTGAGAAAAGATATTCACTCGCAAAAGTATTTAATTTTAAGAATAATTTTACTCTTAGTCATGATTTTTTTGGATTAGGTAACTCATATTGAAATTAACTCAGTATTATTTAACTTAAACTTTTCAGCTCAAGGTGTAAATACTAGATTACATTTGTGATTTAAAAAGATTTGGCTAGGATTTTCAAAATTCTACTTCTTGAGTTTTTTCCATATATCTTATTTTATTTCTTCCTGTTTTTTTGCCTCACAGAATAAGACCACAGCTTGCCAAAGAAAGGATTGAAGGATGCCATATTTGTACCTCTGTAACACCTGGAGAACCTCAAGTCTTCCTAGGCAAAGATAAAGCTTTCACTTTTGATTATGTGTTTGACATTGACTCCCAGCAAGAGCAGATCTACACTCAATGCATAGAAAAACTAATTGAGGGCTGTTTTGAAGGATATAATGCTACAGTTTTTGCCTATGGACAAGTAAGTATCAAATTAGTTTCATAGAAGCTGTAACTTTTCAGAAGTGTTAGTTCAGTTCCACTTTCATTTTTGTTGCTTGAGATTATGTTATTAAGATCAAGCATCCATTTTTCTCCATTCTTATATTCAGACTGGAGCTGGCAAAACATACACAATGGGAACAGGATTTGATGTTAACATCATTGAGGAAGAGCAGGGTATTATTTCTCGTGCTGTTAAACATCTTTTCAAGACTATTGAAGAAAAAAAGCACACTTCCATTAAAAACGGACTTCCTCCTCCAGATTTTAAAGTGAATGCCCAGTTCTTAGAGGTAATGATTTAACTGTGTCATTAATTTCCTTTAAATCTTATTCTTAAGACCATAGCCCTATGACTTTATAGTCCAGCTTCCATTTTAGTGCTTGGCATATGATATTCAGTAAATGTTGTTTGAATAAATTAACATAGGCACTAATAACGAGATAATTGGTAAAAAATATTCCTTATTTACTGGCATTTAAGATTATAGATATTTGATCAGCATCCATAGAGTAAAACAATTAATATTGTTTATTTCATATTTTTTTTTCTTTTCAGAGAATTACTTTTGTAATGTAGTTAGTTTCACAAAGTGCTGGGAATTCAGTAACTAATACCAAAAGAGAAGGAGAGAATATGAGGAATAATACAATTGATGCTGCAACACTAGTCTGGCTGCAGAAGCTGGTATTACTACAAGGATATGTGGATATTTTAATGAAGTATCTAAAGATTAGGGCAGGTTTGGATTAATTTAGGGCAATTTAGGCTGTTAGGAAGGTCATGCTAGTAAGAAGACATTTAAGATTTGAGCAGTATTGCAATTGGATAAAAAGTGCCATTATAATTCTGTATGCTTGGTCCAACAAGCATTCTAGTCTAATTGTAGTCTACATCACCTAAGCAAATCATTTTGACAAATGATGAAACATTTTATTCAGCATTATGTAACACAAAATAGAAAACAATTCAAATTAACATCAGTTATCTTGCTGCTAGTTTTAATGGACATTCCAACTTAATAAAAACAAAGAAGAATATTATTATGTTTCTACCAAAAGAAAGGTAACTAATGATGGAAAAAGAAAAGAAACAGTGTTCTTTTATCTTCCCTTTCACCCTGTAAATGGTATTAGGCATTGTGACTTTAAGCATGTTGATAGAAAAATTGGTGTATACATTCTCTTATAAAGTGGTAGCACAGTCTCATCAGAGTCTATTGATATATTGCACATCTTGCAAAAACACTAAGTATTAATTTTTAGATACACTAAGAAGGGTTGTAGGGCCAAAGAAAATATACTTTTAGTCCAAACACTAAAAATTCCTAAAACCTTCCCTAAACTTTCAAGCTTAGGATTTGTCTACATTTGATACATATTTTTTAATAATTTACTTGTATTTATAAATATTTATTTCTTACAGAGGATTAGTGGATCATTTTATCTAGTCCTTAACTCATTAGTCATGATTAAGTCTTCTACTCTTAACCTTGTAAAGAAATTTGGCATTTATTTTTATCTGTGGTCATTTTTATGTGTTATTTTGAATAAATATGTCATTTAGAAGAACTTTTAAGATATGTTTCAAAGATAACATGCAATATGTGTTATTATAGCCATGAGGCAACTTTGGCTAACATTAAACTTACTTCTTTTGATAGCTATATAATGAAGAGGTTCTTGACTTATTTGATACTACTCGTGATATTGATGCAAAAACTAAAAAGTCAAATATAAAGATTCATGAAGATTCAGCTGGAGGAATTTATACTGTGGGCGTCACAACACGTACAGTGAATACAGAATCCGAGGTGACATTTATGTTATAGTTAAAATAGAGCATGTTTGGGGGAATTCCCTGGTGGTGCAAGGGTAGGATTCTGCACTCCCAATGCAGAAGGCATGGGTTCCATCCCTGCAAGCTTCGAGGCACGACCAAAGGAAAAACTTAGAGCACATTTGACTTTGTTAATAACTTTGCTGCTCACCATATGAAATTTGTATCCTAAAGAGTAGCATTGAGGTAAAATTTTATCTTCATCATTTTTTCCAGGATTTTATTATTAAAAATGTCACAGTTGTGATAAAGTCAGTGCATTTATCATAACATCTAAAAAATGTAAAGCATTGTATGTATAGTTTCCTTTCACACCTAGAAAAAGAGGGTTAGATAATTTAAAGTGAAGGATGAGACCACAGCCCTTTGTGCTTTTTGCTATATCACATGGAGGCTGTGGGGCTTCCCTGGTGGCTCAGTGGTAAAGAATCTACCTGCAATGCAAGAGATGCGGATTCAGTCCCTGGGTTGGGAAGATCCCCCTGGAGAAGGAAATGGCAACCAACTCCAGTATTCTTGTTTGGGAAATTCCATGGACAGAGTAGCAGCAGCCTGGCAGGCTACAGTTCATGGTCGCAAAAGTCAGACATGACAGCGACTAAACAACAACATCATATAGTCCTATATTATGGCTCCTAAAGAGAGACTGTTAGGAAAACTTACACTGGGGAGTTTTGTGGCAGTCCAGTGTTTTGGACTCAGTGCTTTCAGTACCTTGGCCCTGAGTTCAGTTCCCAGTGGGGAACAAAGGTCTGCAAGTCAGGTGGAGTGGTCGAAAGGAAAAAAAGTTACAAATAAGAAAATACAGAAGAGCCTGAGTAATTCAGGTTATTGCTTACTTTGTTCCAAAGTGTTATACTGTAATAGTTTTGATAGAAGCTGCAGACAGCAGCAAATGGCAAACAATGGAATCTCAGTGTTTTTTCCTATTTACAAAAACAAATACTATTATACTTTCTGGTCAAAAAGTGCCTGTAAATAAAATAATAAGATAGTCTACCTCTTGTATATCTTTTAATGTGATGAATTTTAACCAGTAGCTCAGACTTATGATTATGTAGATTTAGTTTAAGTATTGTTCAAGTAAAACCCCTCTTTCTTTCCCTTTTCTAGATGATGCAATGTTTGAAGCTGGGTGCTTTATCTCGGACAACTGCTAGTACCCAAATGAATGTTCAGAGCTCTCGTTCACATGCCATTTTTACCATTCACTTGTGTCAAACCAGAATGTGTCCCCAAATAGATGCTGTGAGTTAGTTCTAATGTCTCAAACTTTCAGATTTCATTTCTATAAAATCACATGATATCAAAGAGAATATTTATGTCAAATTTAGTTTGTTTAATCATTCCTTTTCCTAATGAGATGTCCCTGGATTTATTTAAGCTAAAGCTGGCCAGCCGTATAAAATTTTGAAATTAAAAATTGACTGTATGTCTGCAGTAGCCAGAAAGTACGGTGATGGATTAGTTACTTGAGACCCTTTTTTTTAAGGGCTGTATGCTATAAACTTCTCTTTGATATAAGCAAAACCTCAGTTGATAGCTCTCTTTGATCTAACTTTGTCTAAGCTTCTAGTTGCAACAGGCACTTTTGTGCTTATATTTATTTGACTACAGACCTATAATTGGCTATAAGAATAATGAAGGCAAGATGGGATTAAAGGATATTTACTGTCACATTAATAAGGTATTTTCAATTATTTTCCTCAATTACAGGAAAGTGCAACTGATAATAAAGTGATTTCTGAATCATCACAGATGAACGAATTTGAAACTTTGACTGCAAAGTTCCACTTTGTTGATCTGGCAGGTTCAGAAAGACTGAAGCGTACTGGAGCTACAGGCGAGAGAGCAAAAGAAGGCATTTCCATCAACTGTGGACTTGTAAGACTAAGACTTTGTGCCGGGAATATATCAGGGTTATTTTATTATCCTTTTCCATTTTATAATATATAATACCCAAGTGGAAATCCTTCATATACTGAGCTGAGAAATGAAAGTTACTGTAAACTTATGAGTAATGCATTGAATTTTGATGTCAGGCTGTCAACTTTTTTCTCCTTTTCACATTGTAAGTTTTCTTCAGGTGTAAAAAATTAATTGGATTAAGTTTTATGATGTGTGTGTAAGATATGTATATATATAATAGAAATGATTTTAAAATTCTTCTCAAATTTCAAAACATACTCAATATTAAATATTATATGGGATGACCTTTAAAGTAGTTTTATGCTAACATTTTTATGACAGACTTTATTTTGGAAATTATAATAACATGTTATTTAATAATGATTATTTCAAAATGATAACTTTTCTCATTTTAGGAATTAACTTTAATATCCTGCCATCTAGTGGTGTTTTTGATTAATTGGAACACATCTTGTGTTGGAGTTAGCCTAAAGTTTCTATTATCTGAAAGAAAATGTTTTGAACCAAATTTTTATGTAATCTCTTTTTCTTATTGATTTCATTATAAAAGTGGTTCTTTGTTGCTGCTTAAAAGTAATGGCATTGTAAATTTCTGTCACGCTGACAGCATCAGGACAGGTGTTTTCTGCTTTGCCTCTCTCCTTTTCTTCCTCGAGCAGGGGATCTCAGCATATGGTCCTTTTTTTTGGGTCATTGCCCAATATTTGCTGTTACATGATTATAGCTCTTCTGTGGGGGAATTATCAACTGAGACTGATTAGAGAGAGCCAGTCTTTCCAACCATGCATCCTGATGCTTCCACCATATCATTGAACACTGTGGTCAGAGGAGTGAGTGAGCAGGATCCTGGACTTTGTGTATTATTTTGAATTTCTTGAGATATAAAATCATGATATGGTATTTACATTTGTGCTGTTTGGAAGAGACAAAAGCCGTTGCTCAGTTTTCCTGGTCAGGCTATTGGAACGTGTTCAGATATGTGGTAGAGGCACAGTGTGACCAGTGGCTAAAATTGCAGACTCTAGAGAAGGGGACTAAGACACAGTGTGATGCTGATGCACTCTGCAGCATCCATTGGCTCTAACAAAAATATGGTTATGGGCAAGTGTGGCAAGCATTTAGGAAAATGGTTATGCTGTAGGTGCTAGTTCAGTGACTAGGAAAAGTAGAAGAGGGTGGCAGGAGGAGGGACTAAAGAGTTCTACAATTTGACTTAATTTCTTAAATATTGAATGCTTAGTACATAGATCCATTGAATTTCTAAGTGCTGCTGTACTTGCTGCTGCTAAGTCGCTTCAGTCGTGTCCAACTACATGTGACCCCACAGACGGCAACCCATTGGGCTCCGCCGTCCCTAGGATTCTCCAGGCGAGAACACTGGAGTGGGTTGCCATTTGCTTCTCCAGTGCATGAAAGTGAAGAGTGAAAGTGAAGTCACTTGGTCGAATCCGACTCTTAGCGACCCCATGGACTGCAGCCTACCAGGCTCCTCTGTCCGTGGGAGTTTCCAGGCAAGAGTACTGGAGTAGAGTGCCATTGCCTTCTCCGGCTGCTGTACTTAATAATACTTTATTCAGAGATACCATACTGATATGTTTATTGTGGTTAAAAGAAATTTTGTTTTCATATAAGGAAGCTATAGTACAAGAAGGTTCCATGAAGTTGTGAAACTAGCAGTTTATTTCATCATAGAGCTGAGGAGAAGAATTTGCAACATGAATTGGCAGTTTTGTGAGAGACACTTCATGATGCTCTGATAATTCTAAGAATGGTTTAGAAGCCATCAATCTTACAACATTCCTATTTCTAAAGAAAATCTCTTCATAGATGTTTTAGTATTTGTGAGTTATAGATATTTACATAGCACTAGATTTTGATTGGTGTCAGTTTTTAGTAGTTATATGGAAAGCTTCAAGTTTACTTCATATTTCAAAATACAAATGTAAAGTAAAACCAAACAGAACTGTTCTCAATTCTGCCATGTCTTCTTATTATTTTCTATAAGATTTCATTATTTTAAAATGTTATAATTAGTACATTTTTATCATGTTCCTCTCTCTCTTTCTACCTCTTAGTTGGCACTTGGCAATGTAATAAGTGCATTGGGAGACAAGAGCAAGAGGGCCACTCATGTTCCCTATAGAGATTCTAAGCTGACAAGACTACTACAGGATTCTCTTGGGGGCAATAGGTATGTAGAAGTGTTTATCCTCCCTATTCCTGGATTTCAGTTATTCATTATTTTTAAAATGTTTGAAAAGTGATTTATAAGGATTGTTTATTATAAAATAAATTAATAAGCAGCTAGTAGTTATTAAGTGCCTCAAGTGCATGAATGCTTTTGCGTGTCGTTTCACAATTCTTGTAACATCTCTTGAGGTAGGTATTGTTATTCCTATTTTAGAGATAAGAAAATTCAGAGAGATTAAGTAATTTATTCAGTCACTTGGCATATGAAATCCTTTGCAGACATTCTCTCTATTACACAGAGTTTCAGTTTTGAGTGCTTGGCACGTACTTGATGCCTAGTAAAATTTTGTTGAAAAATGCTATCTTCTATGAAATTAAAAAAATAAGTTAAATATTATTAATTTTTTTACAAGTCTCCTAAAAATTAAACATCTTGTTACATTTTTAGAAAACTTAAAAAATATTAATTGAATGAAATATAGGGTGCTTGCTGGTTATTAACTTTTCCAGAATCGCTGATATTCCTCCTCTTCTGTACTTTGCATCATCCTGATACATTTTGTTAGCTAAATGTATTCTTTTGGTAACACATTCCTCTTATAAACATCAGCATGTTGGCTTTAAAAGTGAAAACATTTTGGCTTTTAAATTCGTCTTCACATAGTTCAACGTTACATACAAACTGATCCTGTAAAACAATCCAGTAATTAAACTTGTCGATTTTGTCTTTGAACAGCTATTATTCAAAGAAATTTGATAATGTTGAATTTATCTGGGCTGAGGTTAGATGGGTTTGGAAATAATGTTTTGTTTTATAGAATTTAACAGTATCATTTTTATATTGCTTCTTTTGTAATATTGGTGTTGTCTTGACTCATCTCTCTTCTAGCATATCCTTTGTATTGCTTCCATTTGTCCACATTTCTTCTGTTCTATATTTTCATTTGACTTTCCATATCAATCTGAATCTTATTGTAACTGGACAAGAATTTTTGTTTTTTAAGCCAAATATAAATTATTAAAGTTTGCTAAATTGTAATCTTTTACTGTGTTTATTTCTTTACTTTATAGTATAGCTTTGTTTTGTAACAAAGAAGAGATAGTAAACATCTTCCCCTTACCAGTGTCAATACTTTTGAATACTTAGTACTTCTGAGAGTTTGCTTGCCCTGTAATAATCTAAGATATTTGCACTATGGATTTTGAATTCCTCTTGAGGTTTATCTAAGCTACAGCTAAAGAATCTCAGATGTTCCTCACCCATTTCCTAGGTAAAGTAAGGTGAAGTCACTCAGTCGTGTTGGACTCTTTGGAACCCCATGGACTGTAGCTTACCAGGCTGCTCCATTCATGGGCTTTCCCAGGCTAGAATACTGGAGAGGGTTGCCATTTTCTTCTCCAGAGGATCTTCCTGACCCAAGGATCGAACCCATGTCTCCTGCATTGAGGCAGACGCCAACTGTGTGGGTGGTAACTCCTTTCTTCTAATCCCATTCTCCTCTGTTCATGGAGTTCTCCAGGCAAGAATACTGGAGTGGGTAGCCATTTCCTTCTCTAGGGGGTCTTCCTGACCCAGGGATTGAATCCAGGTCTCCTGGATTGCAGGCAGATTCTTTGCCATCTGACCACCAGGGAAGCCCAGTCCCATTTTCAGTCACCCTCTTAAAATTGTGAGATTAGTCTCCTCTTTCAAAAGCATTGTAGTTCTTATAAGCGTTAGAGAACAAAACATCTTCATTTTGTGATGTTTGTACAAATTACTCTTAAAGAAAAATTAGATCAAAGATAATTTGTGGAAACAATTTGCATATATTTCTATGAACAATTTGGTGACTTTTTAAAAAGACCAACCTGGCTTTTATATGTTTATAATGTTTAATACTTAAAAAGTTTATAGCAAAAACTCTGAAAATATAAAATATGAATAAAATGTAATCATATTTCTACTACCTGTAGGTAACTATTGTTAATATTGTGATATATTTCCTCCCTGATGAATAATGTAATATGATATAATAACATATAAGATAAATAACTTTATTTATTTATGCCATACTGCATGGCTTATGGGATCTCAGTTCCCTGACAAAGGACTGAACCTGGGCCACATCAGTGAAAGCACTGAATCCTAACCATTAGACCACCAGGGAACTTCCTAATACTGGGTCACCAAAAGGTTTGTTAATTTTTCCATAAGATGGCTCTATTAGTGCTTGGTTGTCTTTACCTCATTCAAAATAATTTTGTTAGACTGTATCATGATAGCAGTCATATTAACATGCATTAAAAAACTTATCCAGAGAAGGCAATGGCATCCCACTCCAGTATTCTTGCCTGGAAAATCCCATGGACGGAGGAGCCTGGTAGGCTACAATCCATGGGGTCTCTAAGAGTCAGACATGACTGAGCGACTTCATTTTCTCTTTTCACCTTCATGCATTGGAGAAAGAAATGGCAACCCACTCCAGTGTTCTTGCCTGGAGAATCCTAGGGACAGGGGAGCCTGGTGGGCTGCCATCTATGAGGTCGTACAGAGTTGGACATGACTGAAGTAACTTAGCAGCAGCAGCAGAAAACTTATCAAAGTTAGTGAATTTTTGTGTAATCATTTTAATATTGAATATGGAGAGAAAAAAAGCAACATTATTGGCATATTATGCTTTGTTATTTCAAGAAAGGTAAAAATGCACCTGCAATGCAAAAAAACAATTTGTGCAGTGTATGGAAAATGTACTGAGACTGATTGAATGTGTCAAAAGTGATTTGATAAGCTTTGTGCTGGAGATTTCTCTCAGGATGATGCTCTATGGTCAGGTAGACTAGTTGAATTTGATAGTGGTCAAATCAAGATATTAATTGAGAAAGATCCATTTTATACCATGCAGCAGATAGCTTACACACTCAAAATATCAAAATAGAGCACTGAAAATCATTTGTACTATCTTGGTTATGTTAATTGCTTTGATGTTCGGGTTCCACATAAGTTACGTGAAAAAACCTTCTTAACCACGTTTCTGCATGCAATTTTCTACTTAAACATAATCAAAACATTGTTTTTAAAACAAACTGTAATGGGCAGTGAAAAGTAGATACTGTAAAATGATGTGAAATGGAAGAGACCATGAGGCAAGTGAAATGAACCATCACCAGCCACACCAAAGGCAGTCTTCATTCAAAGAAGGTGATGCTGTGTATATAGTAGGATTAGAAGGGAGTCCTTTTTATGAACTACTCTGGAAGACCAAGTAATTACCAACAAGTACTGCTCCCAACTGAAAGTGAAAGTGAAGTCACTCAGTCATGTCCAACTCTTTGCAACCTGTGGACTGTAGCCCACCAAGCTCCTCTGTCCGTGGGAGTCTCCAGGCAAGAATACTGAAAGCAGCACTCAAAGAAAAGCATCTGGAATTAGACAACAGAAAATCCACAATCTTCCACCAGAATAATGCAAGACCATATGTTTCTATGATGACGAGGTAAAAACAATTATTGCTTTTCTAGGAAGTTCTAATTCATCCACTGTATTCACTGTGTATTGAATCTTCAGATTTCCATTTATTTCAATCTTTACAAAATTCTTTTAATGCAGAAAATTTCAGTTCCCTAGAAGGATTATACAAAGCACCTGAAACAGTTCTTGGCTCAAGAAGATTAAAAGTTTTGGGAAGGTGGAATTATGAAGTTGCATGAAAAGTAGCAGAAGGTAGTGGAACAAAATGGTGAACATGTCTTTCAATAAAGTTCTTGGTGAAAATGAAAAATGTGTCTTTTAGTTTTTACTTAAAAACCAAAGGAACTTTCTGGCCAACCCAATATATTTAAGTTATATGACTTCCTTTAAGACAGTTATGATTTTATATAAAAATAAACTACTTTCATTTAAAAAATCATTTTTCATAAAACTGTTCTTGAAATTTGTGCATTTTGGGTTTTATTTAATATGTGACCTTTTTCCTATGTGATAGATGTTAGCTCCTCTCATTCCTAATTTCACTATTCTTAAGCACTTGCACCCAGTACTTTTTGTAAAGGAGAGTTCTCTACTTTTCCCACTTCCCAGTAGTGGTGGATTGATATTGTATGTGACTGTATTCAGCTTATCCCATTATGTGAGTTTGAAAACACTTGAACCGCTATATATGCTATTCAATAAAATGAGTTACTTGATTACAGCAAGTTCAAATGTTGTAAAAATTTCTAAAATGCTTACTCTCAATTCTATACTTGTCATGAATTTCCCAGACTGGCACTAGACTGGAGACTACACTTTGAGTAGTACTGACATCTAAATAGTGTCCATAATCATCACTCTTATTGGATTACCTTATCTTCTTCATCAACAGAGGTGCATGAATTAGTTTAACTTTTCACTTCAAATAAATAAATATACACATGATGTACAAACAGTTATTAAGGACCTAATATGCTGGATCATGGAAAAAGCAAGAGAGTTCCAGAAAAACATCTATTTCTGTTTTATTAACTATGTCAAAGCCTTTGACTGTATGGATCACAATAAACTGTGGAAAATTCTGAAAGAGATGGGAATATCAGACCACCTGACCTGCCTCTTGAGAAACCTATATGCAGGTCAGGAAGCAACAGTTATAACTGGACATGGAACAACAGACTGGTTTCAAATAGGAAAAGNAGTGAACTCCGGGAATTGGTGATGGACAGGGAGGCCTGGCGTGCTGCAATTCATGGGGTTGCAAAGAGTTAGATATGACTAAGCGACTGAACTGAATTGAATATGTTCCAAATCCTTACATGTTCCAAACAAATAACGATGACCTAATATGTTCCAAATAGATGGGCAAATACATGGAGAAACAGTGGAAACAGTGACAGACTATTTGGGGGGGGGGGCTCTCAAATCACTGCAGATNGCTGCAATTCATGGGGTTGCAAAGAGTTAGATATGACTAAGCGACTGAACTGAATTGAATATGTTCCAAATCCTTACATGTTCCAAACAAATAACGATGACCTAATATGTTCCAAATAGATGGGCAAATACATGGAGAAACAGTGGAAACAGTGACAGACTATTTGGGGGGGGGGGCTCTCAAATCACTGCAGATGGTGACTGCAGCCATGAAATTAAAAGACACTTGCTCCTTGAAAGAAAAGCTATGACCAATTTGGCATATCAAAAAGCAGAGACATTACTTTGCCAACAAAGGTCCTAGTCTAGTCAAAGCTATGGTTTTTCCAGTAGTCATGTATGGATGTGAGAGTTGGAATATAAAGAAAGCTGAATGCCAAATAATTGATGCTTTTGAACTATGGTGTTGGAGAAGACTCTTGAAAGTCCCTTGGACTGCAAGGAGATCCAACCAGTCATTCCTCAAGGAAATCAGTCCTGAATATTCATTGGAAGGACTGATGCTGAAGCTGAAACTCCAATGCTTTGGCCACCTGATGCAAAGAAATGACTCATTTGAAAAGACCCTGGTGCTGGGAAAGATTGAAGGGGGGAGGAGAAGGGGACGATAGAGGATGAGAGTGTTGGATGATATCACCGACTTGATGGACATGAGTTTGAGTAAGCTCTTGGAGTTGGTGATGGACAGGGAGGCCTGGTGTCCTGTAGTCCATGGGGTCTCAAGGAGTCAGACACAACTGAGCGACTGAACTGAACTGAATATGTTCCAAATATCTTGTATGAAGTAATCTGATGAATAAAAAATATTTGATGATCCTTTTCTTCTCAGAGTTTAGTATCTAAGAGTTTGGATCTATAAAATTTTAATATAGTCATAATCATTATCCATAAAGAGGTCTGCAGAGGGTATGAGGAAGCAGAGAGAAAAAGTATAGCCAAGCTCAGGGTTGGATTCTTAGACTAGAAGAACTCTAAGTTCAATTTTGAACAATAGTAAAACTAAGGGTAACGATGAGCAAGAGTTCACAAAGGAATAAAGATAGATGGAATGGGACCCTTTTTGAAAGGGTAACTATGAAGGGCTTTCTGCTAAATGCAATGAGACAAATAGTGTATGATATCACTTATATGTGGAATCTAAAAACTACAACAAATTTGTGAATATAACAAAAAGAAACAGACTTACAGGGACAGAACAAACCAGTGGTTACCAGTTGTTTGTAGAGGAAGGCAGTATAAAGATGGGGGAGTGGGAGGTGCAAACTGTTGGGTATAAGATAGGCTTGAGGATGTAGTAACTGTAAATGGAAAGTAACCTTTAAAACTTGGGTAAACATTTTTACAAATTAGGAAAAAACACAGTGAGACATTACTACATATTCTCTAAAATGAATAAAAATAAAGCTCGAAAAAAAAAAGGGGGTTCTATGAATGCTTTGTTGAAATTTTCAGAAGGCAACAATGGACAGGAGGATAGGAGGCCATAGATTAGAACTGATAGGTATAAATTGCAGACCAGCCCGGGTAAATTACATCCTTAATTGTTAGCATGTTTAAGTGCCTATTAGAATTTCCACATCTGATTCATTGACAGAAATTTCTTAGGCATAATAAGGATTTTATTAAAATATTCTTTGGTTGATAAAGGAATTCATCATGACTGTAAAATAATGTTTCACATTTTTCCTGTGTAATCTAACCAGAAATTCTGGAACTTACCACTCAATCACAAATGATATTTCATATTGTGAAGCATATGGGTATATGAAGTACTTTTCTTCAGCAGATGATAGAATTTTGTGTGAATATTTTGCTAAGAAAAATATCAGGATGCAAGTGATTAAAAAAAAGAAAACATTTAAATTCTGAAATATTAAGCAGATAATGAAAGCAATGGGTTTTGAATTTCAACATTTCTTAGGTATATTAAATTTTAGAATTATTCTGTGTATATTGCTTCAAAATTTTTTTGTAAAGAGATGAGAAATAAATGTATGCACTTTTGCTTTCTCAAGGTATTAGGTATCGAAAAGGGACAATATAAAAAAATATTTTTCCTTAAGGTAGCATTGTGGCTTTAAAATTTGCTTTTATTTTTATGTTTGGTAATATCAATCTTTTGGTATCTTGAAGAGTAGATATTATTCAAAAGACAGGTATTTAAAATGATTATTTTGGCATTTTATTTGCTTTTATCTATAAAACTAATTATTTTTTGTATCTTTCAGCCAAACAATCATGATAGCATGTGTCAGCCCTTCAGACAGAGATTTTATGGAAACTTTAAATACCCTGAAATATGCCAATCGAGCTAGAAATATCAAGAACAAAGTGATGGTCAATCAGGACAGAGCTAGTCAGCAGATCAATGCACTTCGTAGTGAGATCACACGACTTCAGATGGAACTTATGGAGTATAAAACAGTAAGTTAATGATTTTGATTTTGCATTTTGTGTACACAGTGATACCTTTTTGTGATGGCTTTCACATATGTCTCTGGAGTCTGTTGTCATAATGGCGGCATCTTTCTTTTTAGGGGTAGAATTCTATAGTTTTCTTTGTGGGTAGCCTCTAATAATGTTCAGTCTAACAACTTGATCAGCCTCTTGTTTCAAAAGACTACTTTCTCAATCAAATTCTTTAGTGACATGCTCAATGATGTGATGTAGTTGAGGGAAAAGGAACTCTTGCCTTGAGGCTGTTAAGGCAAAAGGGCTCTTGGATGTAGAATTACACAGTCCTGCATATCCTTTAACAAAACTCCTGTGTAGTTAGAGCATCTCAACCAACAAGGAAATAACTTCTTTTCTAGGGCAAAAGAATAATTGATGAAGAGGGTGTGGAAAGCATCAATGACATGTTTCATGAGAATGCAATGCTACAGACTGAAAATAACAACCTGCGTGTAAGAATTAAAGCCATGCAAGAGACAGTTGATGCACTGAGGACCAGAATCACACAGCTTGTTAGTGATCAGGCCAACCAAGTTCTTGTCAGAGCAGGTATGTGTGTAGGCTATGGAATGAGTGAGGGACTACTTTTGGAGGGCAGGAAATATTCTTCATGTTTTTTAATTTCATGAAATATTTGAAGTTATAATATCAGTTTCTGTGATTTTAAGTTAATGTTTAATTTGTAAATAATACATTCTTATATAAATGAAATGTGTCTTTGCTTCATCGTATTATCTTTTTGCTCATGGAATTAAGGGCAGGAAATTTGCTGTTTAAATTATGTTTCAAAGCATTATTGTTTGTTTCCATAACCTTGTTTTTCTCTTACTCTTTTTTGTTGAATTTTAAAAGGAATTCTTTTTTTTTTAATTAACTTTCATTGGAGCATGTAGTTGATTTACAATGTTGTGTTCGTTTCTGCTGTACAGCAAAGTGAATGTTACACATATACATATATTCACTCATTTTTAGATTTTTTCCTGTATAGGTCACTACAGAGAACTGAGTAGAGTTCCTTGTGCTGTATAGTAGGTTCTTATTATCTGTTTTTAAATATAGCAGTGTATGTATATATGTCAATATCAATCTCCCAGTTTATTCTTTCCCCCATTCTTATTTTTTCTTGCAGGTGAAGGGAATGAGGAAATTAGTAATATGATTCATAATTATATTAAAGAAATTGAAGATCTCAGGTATAGTTTATATTCTATAATATATAATGCACATATTTGGGGTTTGCAATGAAGTATTATTGCTACTATTTATTTGTTGGGCTTATTTTGTGTAGGGCTTCCCAGGTGGTGCTAGTAATAACCCACCTGCCACTGCAGGAGACGTGAGATGTGGGTTTGATCCCTGGATTGGGAAGATCCTTTGGAGGAGGGCACGGCAACCCACTCCAGTATTCTTCCCTGGGGAATCCCATGGACAGAGGAGCCTGGCTGGCTACAGTCCATAGGGTTGTAACTATTCACAGTGATATGTCAGCTCTTTGGCCAGGTTAACTTTAGGGGAATAGGTACTTGCCTATAATGAAACATATGGGAACATAATGTCACAAACTACTTTCTTCTTCTCACAATATCTTCCTGCGTTCTTCTACTGCTCTAGTTGTTGTATCCTTAATTGGAAACTTACCAAACCTTATATAAGGATAGGCATAATTGATGTCAATGGAGTTGCCTCCTTGTGCTCCTCACCCTCCATTTGGGAATGCTCATTATTAATAAGTCATCCCTAATTTTTAAAATCTCCCATTACTCCTGTTCCTTTATACTTCCCCAGCTGTCTTTTATGAGTGAGTTATTGCATCCCTAAAAATTGCCTGCCCCTGGTACATATAAAGCTCATTCATCACTCCCATTTCACACATGTACAGCAAATACTCACTGTAGGCCAAGCATCATGCCATGGGTTGAACAAGTATGACATAAACAAGGACTTCACAGTCTAGGTGGGTCAACTTACATAAATAGTCACATGTAGTAAATGGCATGACCAGAATTGGTAAATGGAACACCCACACCTGTTGTGGGAATGTGGAGGGGACCACTGAGCACAGATTGTGAGAATAAAGGTCAGAAAGATGATCAACAACACTAATTATTTCTGTAATATTTTCAGGTTCCATGATTTGCCCTGTTGGCTGAGCTGCTTTCTCTTGAAGTAAAACTACAGTCAGCTCCATCGGGAGCATCTAAATAACTCAGAACTCACTTCTGCTGTCCATATGCAGAAAGTAATCAAGTGAAAGATCATCTTTCACAGCTACTCTAACAATTCTCTGTCTTGTGTTTGTCTCTTTCCCTTTCTCTTCCTGTGGCTATTTTAGAGATACTTAAACAGAGATGAGTGGTTTTTTCTACTATTTAAGGCAGAAATCCCTCAAATGCTTCAAAAAGTAAAATCTAATGAGAAAACATCTGATGTAGCAATAAAGATACTCAAATTGTTGTTGTTCACTCAGTTATGTCTGACTCTTTGCGACCCTGCGGACTGCGGCATACAAGGCTTCCCCAGGTCTTCACTATCTCTTGGAGTTTGCTCAGATTCATATCCATTGAGGTGATGATGCCATCCAACTATCTCATCCTCTGTCACCACCTTCTCTTCTCGCCCTCAATCTTCCCAGCATCAGGGTCCTTTGGAGTTCGTTGACTTTTTGCGTCAGTTGACCAAAGTATTGGAGCGTCAGCATCAGTCCTTCCAATGAATATTCAGCATTGGTTTCCTTTAGGATTGACTGGTTCATGATCTCCTTGCTGTCCAAGGGACTCTCAGTAGTCTTCTCCAGCACCACAATTGGAAAGCATCAGTTCTATGGTGTTCAGCCTTCTTTATGATCAGACCATAACATCGATACCTGACTACTAGAAAAACCATAACATTTATTATATGGATCTTTGTCAGCAAAGTCATGTCTCTGCTAAATTTTAATAACACTGCCTTGGTTTGTCATAGCTTTTCTTCCAAGAAGCAAGCGTCTTTTAACTTCATGGCTGCAGTTACTGTCCGCAGTGATTGTGGACCCCAAGAAAATAAAAGTCTGTCACTGTTTCCATTTTTTCCCCATCCATTTGCCATGAAGTGATGGGACTAGATGCCATGATCTTAGTTTTCTGAATGTTGAGTTTGAATATATTCTGTTTGTATATTTCTAAACTTTACCTTTTTGATGGAGAACTTTGAAGCATTAGGTTATAATTCTGGTCAGCAACCCAACCTGGGCTTGTAATTTCCATCTTGGATTGGCAATGATCTTTCCTGCCCACTGCCAAAACCTTGTTCTCTGACCAGTCTCCAGTCTTTACTGACTCTTTAAAGTCCATCTTTACCATTCCTTCTGACAAAGCTAATCTCTTTTAGCTCCTAAAGATTCTTTTTCGGCTCCTATTTGCTTCTTTTTATCTTTTTTTATTTTCTTGGCATTGGTCAGTTGTTAGCCTGATCCATACTCTGGTTCTTAGGCTACATTTCCTGTCTTCCATCCTGCTATTCTAAGACTGGATCTAAGCTTGATCTCACTATCTGATGAATGGCTTGACTAGTGTCACTGTTTCTTAGAAAACTGACTAAATCATTTCTGTTCCTTCTAGTAGCTAACAGAAGCATCTTATATCTTTTTTTTCTTTAAGTTCTTGAGTTAAGACTATTGCCTAAGTCATCTAGAGAACAATGATGACTCTTAGCCCTTGAGTTCAGTTGGTGATCAAATCTTTTGGAATATGGGTTGAGTTTATTCCATTTTCCCAACTTTTATTTGATGGCTTTTTAATTCAGTTTGTCCCACTCATAAGGAGTATTCTTCTACAATCTCAGTACTGTAATTTGTCATGTAAATGTAATTTACATATGGAATAAACTTAAATAAGCTTTGAATTTAAATTGAGTTACCTGATTGAAAATTTTATGCAGTTTATTAAGTATAAAAAATTATTCTGTTTATTATTATCTTCTGTTTATTAAGTATATGAACTTGGACAAATTACCTAACATCTTTGCTCTTTAGTGTTCATGTGTAAAAATGAGATAATGCCCACTAGTGTCAAAGAATTTTTGTTGTTATTGTTGCTCAGTCACTAGGTCATTTTCAACTCATTTTGACCCCATTGACTACAGCTCGCCAGGCTTCCCTGTCCTTCACCATCTCCCAGAGTTTGCTCAGATTCATGTCCTTTGAGTCAGTGATACTATTTTGCCATCTCATGTTCTGTTTACCCCCTTCTCCTTTACCTTTAATCTTTCCCAGTATCAGGATCTTTTCCATGAGTTGACTCTTTGAATCAGGTGGCCAAAGTATTGATGATTCAACTTCAGCAGCAGTCCTTCTAGTGAATAATCAGGGTTGCTTTTCTTTGGGATTGACTGATCTGACCTCCTTGTAGTCCAAGGAATGATCAAGGGTCTTCAGACAGCACCACAATTCAAAGGCATCACTTCTTCAAGTTTCAGCCCTCTTTATGGTCCAGCTCTCACGTCCATACACGACTACTGAAAAGACTATAGCATTGACAATACAGAACTTTGAAATTTTGTTGGCAAAGTGATTTCTTTGCTTTTCAACATGCTGTCAAGATTTGTCATAGCTTTTCTTCCAAGGAGCAAGCATCTTTAATTTCATGGCTGCAGTCACCATCCGCAGTGACTCTGGAGCCCAAGATAATAAAATCTGTCACTGCTGCCACTTTTTCCTCTTCTACTTGCCGTGAAGTGATGGACTGGATGCCAGGATCTTAGTTTTTTGAATGTTGAGTTTTAAGCCAGCTTTTTCACTCTCCTCTTTCACTTTCATAAAGAGGCTCTTTAGTTCTTCTTTGGTTTCTGCCATAAGGATGCTGTCATCTGCATATCTGAGATTATTAATATTTCTCCCAGCAATCTTGATTCCAGCTTGTGCTTCATCCAGCCAGGCAATTTGTTTAGTTCTTCTATGTAGTCTTGCCACCTCTTTTTAATCTCTTCTGTTAGGTGCTTGCCATTTTTACCCTTTATTTTACACATCTTTGTGTGAAGGTGTTCCCTTGTTATCTCCCATTTTCTTGAAGATATATCTAGTCTTGCCCATTCTATTGTCTTCCTCTACTCCTTTACACTGTTTAGTTAAGAAGACATTCTTAACTCTCATCGCTATGCTCAAATTCTACGTTCAGCTGGGTATATCTTTCCCTTTCTCCCTTGCTTTTTGCTTCTCTTCTTTCCTCAGCTATGTGTAAAGCATCGTCAGACGCCACTTTATTTTCTTGCATTTCTTTTTCTTTGGGATGGTTTTGGTTACCGTCTCCTGTACCGTACTACAAACTGAAGTTCTTCAGGCACAGTCTGCCAGATCTAATCCCTTGAATCTATTCATCACTTCCACTGTGTAATCATAAGGGATTTGATTTAGGTCACATCTGAATGGCCTAGTGGTTTTCCCTACTTTCTTCAATTTAAGCCTGAATTTTGCAATAAGGAGCTAATGATCTGAGCCACAGTCAGCTCCAGGTCTTGTTTTTACTGACTATGTAGAGTTTTTCCGTCTTTGGCTGCAAAGAATGTAATCAGTCTGATTTCAGTATTGACCACTTGGTGATGTCCATGTGTAGAGCTGTTTCTTGTGTTGTTGGAAGAGGATGTTTGCTATGACTAGCATGTTATCTTAACAAAACTCTGTTAGCCCTTTGCCCTGCTTCATTTTGTACCCCAAGGCCAAACTTGCCTGTTACTTCAGGTATCTCTTGACTTCTTACATTTGCATTCCAATCCTCTTTGATGAAAAGGACATATCTTTTTTGTTTTAGTTATAAAAGGTCTTATAGGTTTTCGTAGAACCATTCAGCTGCTGCTTCTTCAGCATCAGTGGTTGGATCATAGACTGGGATTATTGTGATTTTGGATGATTTGCCTTGGAAATGAACTGAGATCATTCTGTCATTTTTGAAACTGCACCCAAGTACTGCATTTCAGATGCTTATGTTGACTATGAGGGGTACTCTATTTCTTCTGAAGAATTATTGCCCACAGTATAAAGGTAATGGTCATCTGAATTAAACTCATCCTTTCCCATCCATATTAGTTCACTGATTCCTAAGATATTGATGTTCACTCTTCCCATCTCCTGCTTGACCACATCCAATTTATCTTGATTGATAGACCTAACATTCCTGGTTCCTATGTAATGTTGTTCTTTATAGCACTGGACTTTACTTTCACCACCAAACACATTCACAACTGCGCATCATTTCTACTTTGGCCCTGCCTCTTCTTTCTTTCTGGAGCTATTAGTAATTGCCCTCTGCCCTTCCCCAGTAGCTCACTGGGCCCCTTCTGACCTGGGAGGCTCATCTTCTAGTGTGATATCTTTTTGCCTTATCACACTATTTGTGGGGTTCCTGTGGCAAGAATACTGGAGTGGTCTGCCATTCTCTGGTGGCTCAGTTGGTAGAGAATCTCCCTGCAGTGTGGGAGACTGAGGTTTGGTCCCTGGGTGGAGAAGACTCCTTGGAGAGGGTAATGGCAATCCACTCCAGTATTCTTGAGTGGAAAATCTGATGGACAGAGTGGCCTGGTGAGCTACAGTCAATGGGATCCAAGAGTCAGACACAACTTAGTGACTAAACCACTGCTTGTCATTCCGTTCTCCAGTTGACCACATTGAACCATGAACTATGAACCATGCCTCTTGGGTGGCCCTGCACAGCATGGCTCATTGCTTCATTGAGTTACACAAACCCCTTTGCCATGACAAAACTGTAATTCATGAAGAAGAAAGAATTATTATGGGGCTCCAATAAAAGGACAGGATGTATAAAATCTTAAATTGAAAAATGCTATAAAGGTCTAATGTGTTATTACTATTTAGTTATAAGTTCTCACAGTGTGTTTTTATCTACCAAATTCTACTCTAATCCATATTTTAATCAATAATTTCTCTTAGGAAAGCATTCATTCACAGCTTCTTAATGCAAATTATGTCAATGTATTACCCCACATGAGAATGTTTATATTTTAAGTCTTATCGTTTTAATTATAAAATAATAACTAGTTACCTTTTAATAAACTTATACATCACACTATTTGTTGTGAAATGATAATCGTCACTAATTAATCCTAGTTTTCTGAGGTTTAATGTTTTTGTAGAAATTTCTGAAAATGTAGGAAAGTATTAAAAAAGTTGAAGCCATCCAGAGTCATCATTCTAAGAACTGATGTTTCATTTTTGTATATCACAAAAAAATATTTATTTTTTTAATGCATACTTTTGTAAAATTTTTATCACATTATATATATTTCTTTGCTATCTATTCTTTGAAATATAATAAGATATTAGGAGCATTTTAAAATGCTATTAAATATTTTTTTTAACATGAATTTTGCAGGGCTCCATGAGTACTATCTCATGGTTGTAATTGATTTAACTAAACACCTACAATTAGATAATTATATTTTTTTAACTTTTTAATAAGAATAGCTACTATTTTTTAAAATATTCCTCGATAAATTTTAAATTCATTGTGTATCATCCTCATAACTGTGCTAGAGAAGTATATATTTCATCTCTTTTATGGAAGAAAAAGTGGAAGCTTTAACAGCATCATCTTTTAGGGTTCAGTGAGTGATAAAGCTGAGATGGAACTGTCAGTTTTCCTGTGTACTTCTCCTTATGCCTCACTGATTGGTCTCTAATTTAATTAAATGCAGACAGCAACAAATGTGTGGGGGAGTGAGTGGAAAGAGAAGAAATTGCAAAGACAGAGATGTTATCTCTATAGCCCTCACAGAAAGCAGGAGTGTGGTGTGGGGTTAGTGGAGTTGGAGGTGAGCCCTAAGGGTTTCAGCTTTTGTTAGCACCAGGACAAAAGCATTAAAAATATGCCCTTACCAAATGCAACTGTTAAAATCTGGTACTAATAAACACAGATGATCTGATTATTATATAAATGAGCCAATTAAAACAGGTCATTATTGATACCTAATTTGTATTTTCAGTCATTCTTAGCATTCATTATGATGTACTCAGGCTCAGCTAGATATTGAAAATATGAAAAAGTGTAAATTTTGACTTTGAGTTTTTATCATTAAGCTGAGTTTTTATACTTAGGTTGACTTCTTATTAAAAAATAACAGCATTATATTCAGAATTTTCTTTAAATTGATTTTGAAATCATTTAACTTAGAAGTGTGTACATTTAACACTTTTAAACATTTAAATTGTAAACAATTGTAAACATTTAAATTTTAAAATATTTAACAATTTTAAAACATTGTAGCTGTTGTGACGCTGAATATATAGTAAAACAATTTCATTAAAGAATGTATAGAACACATAAAATATATTCACTGATTTGTGTATATTCTGTCTCTAGCTGATTTCAGCAGTGTCAGGAATAATTTTAGTAGACAGTGAAAAAACACAGGGCTGACTGTGTCTTCTAGAGCTCAGTAGCTGCAAATAATCTAGCATCTTCCTCTGAAACATTTGAACTTATGCAAAAGTACATAGTAATATAGTTTTGAGACAGAGATTAGTGCAGGCTAGTAGTAATAGGTAGTACTAGTAGGCTGCATTTTCTCCTTGAGCTCTGCCTCAGTCACTCTTGGCCTTCCCAGGTGGTACTAGTGGTAAAGAACCTGCCTGGCAATGCAGGAAACGTAACAGATGTGGGCTCTCTCCCTGGATTGGGAAGGTCCCCTGGAGAAGGGCATGGCACCCACTCCAGTATTCTTGCCTGAAGAATACTGGACGGAGGAGCCTGATGGGCTACAGTCCATAGGATTGCACAATGTTGGACACCACTGAAGTGACTTAGCATGCGTGCATTCACCCTTGCACCAAATTGACCTGGGAAATGTATTATGTTGAGGTAGATAATCATGTTCATGATGGTTTAAATTAATTGGACTTAAGGAACTGGCCTAGAGTAGTCTCTGAATCCCTTGTAATCTCAAGAATCAAGGCTCTTTTAGGATCTCATCATTCAGTGTTTTTGCATTTTACTATGCAAAACATGCATTATTCTGTCATTGTGAGGACCACTTGAGCAAACAAAAGAATGTTTTCAATTATCAGACTCAGGTTTCCTTGGTGATTTTTGTCTTTTTCCTTACCATATTCAGGAACCAGATATCTTTCAGCCAGTTAGGGGTATGTTTGACTAACTATTTGGAAATGTTATTATAGCATGATCAATAAGGAATGGTACATGCTCCTTGTACATTTTAAGTTTAAATGATGGGTTTACAAAGCCAGAATAATGAGTGTGTATTGGCCAGAATGCAAGTAATCTAATTATCACTGGCACTTTTGAGCACAGAATGTTGCTTCAAATTTATATTATTTAATCAGGAAATTTTAAAAAATATCTCAAACACTAATGTTTATGAACACATTTGTTAAAAAAGCTGTACCTTGTACCAGTGTTGAAATACATTTTAGGAAATGTTTTAGCTTGCAAAACAACTCATTTAATGTGTTCTCCATTTATTCCTAGAGTTGTCCAGTTTGCAAAGATAAAAGGTAGAATAGTAGTTGC
Source organism: Neotragus moschatus (assembly GCA_006410615.1). Taxonomy (NCBI): domain Eukaryota; kingdom Metazoa; phylum Chordata; class Mammalia; order Artiodactyla; family Bovidae; genus Neotragus; species Neotragus moschatus. The sequence continues at coordinate 556,614 of SJYA01000868.1, forward strand.
TGGGGACTGGGAGAAGAGGAGAATGAGAAGTTATAGTGTATTTTATAAAATGGGTACAGAGTTTCAGTTGGAGAAGATGGAAAAGTCTGAAGGTAGATGGTAGCAGTGGTTGTACAATGGTATGGATGTACTTTGTGCTGTAGAACTGTACACTTAAGAGACAGTTAGGGAGGTAAATTTTATGTATTATGTACCACAGTAATAAAATGTTTACAACAGAAGTATATTTTTGTTCACTAGGGCAAAATTATTAGAAAGTGAAGCAGTGAATGAGAATCTTCGAAAAAACTTGACAAGAGCCACATCAAGATCACCATATTTCAGCGGATCGTCAGCTTTCTCCCCTACTATAGTATCCTCAGATAAAGAGACCATTGAGATTATAGACCTAGCTAAGAAAGATTTAGAGAAGCTGAAAAGAAAAGAAAAGAAGAAGAAAAAAAGGTAGTATTATAAAATCACTTCTATATGAATCTCTATTCTTCTCATTTTTAAGGATATTTTAATTTGCAGTTGCAATGAGTATATATAACCTCATATTAAAAAATGAAATGTCATTTAACATAGATTATAATTATATACTTTTAAAGATTTATCTGCTCCTTATATGTAAAAAATTAATTACAATAATACAGTAGTGAATTTTATTTAGAATATGGCAAGGTAAAATTACTGTTAGAAATTGTTGTCTTATTTCTTCCAATAGCTGCCTTTGCATTACATTCATCTTTTCTGCAAAGTTTGTTCTATCATTACTTAGTGTTTTCATTTTTTTCCATTTTCTAATGCAGTTAAGTAGTCTCATTGATATATTCTGCTTCCTGTCTAGATTAGTTCAACTAAAGGCTAAATTAATTCATCAGGCTGTCATTTAATGTCATTTGGTCTCAAGTATTTTCAGCAAGACTTCTAATTTGACTATGTCAAAGTTATTTATGTTATTTCAGACTTTATGACTCTTCCAACAAGGAGTTACTCAGCTTTTCACCACTGTTCTAAGCTTCCTTTTCCTTGCATCCTGGTAGTATCTCCCTCTGAAATCAACTGGATGCAAAGAAGAGGAGGAAAATTAAAATATAACCACTTGTAATGTGCGAGTGGTTAAGACCTCGTAAATTGTGTACATGTTTACATATTTATTCTATGGTGCAGTCAAATTACTTACATAGAATATATTTTAAACATGCTGGTCAAATTAATTTTAAGCATTTTTGGCTAGATATTCCAAAGGGGAATAGGCTATCTTATTTGTTAAATAGCTTGTTATGGCAGTGTACTTTTAATAATTATTATTAACATTTAATCTAGTGCAGCTTTGCTCTGTTTATTTAGACGTTTATTTTGGCAACCAGGCATATCTTCCTTGAATAGTCTGTTGACTAAAGTTGTTAAAGGTTCAAACTCTCAGAATTAATTCTGCTATGTGTCCTTGAGTTAAGAAGGGATTATTAGAATAATTAAGACCAGGAATTGCACATCTATGGCCTTAGGAGCATTGTAATTGCAATTGCAACCTTGAGATACTAATGTCTTAATAGGTATTACTCATGAGTGGTTGATTATGGCTGCATTAGAAATATATAATGATTAGTTTTTATGTAAGGCACTCAAAATTGTAATAGTGTTCACAGAATTATCAAAACTGGTGTGACTCAGCATACTGTGGAAATGAAAATGAGACCTTTGCATATAACTTATCATTTATTTGTAAAATTCAGTTGTGTAGTTGGTCAAATGCGAAATGGTATGACTTGTTTTTAAAGGTGTAGGTAGTTTGGGTTCATGAACAGTAAGCGAGGATATATTTCTCAAGATCATGAGTTGATTCTGCTCTTTCCTTTTGAGGTAAATTTAGAGATGTTACCATGGTCACCTGTTGGGTATGAATAATAAATAATAGAGATCCCATTAGAAACCTATGCTCTTTTGACATTTTGTAGTGATCATAGATACCATAAATTAATACCTCCAATACAGATTATTTTTGTAACAATGCAAAGTTGTAAGCTTTTTGATTGATAAATATTACTAATTTAGTCAGTTTGATAAAACATTTCATTTATCACCAATAACTTTTAGCTGTATGTATATGTAATATAAATTCTTATTTTAAAAATGTTAATAAGCTCTCATTTTAGCTAATGGGTCTTTTGTTATTGTTGAACCAAAAATAATAAACAAAGAGGTCCAGAAATGTTTAGAATGCTAGCAGCTTTGCTGAAGTTAGTGATTAGTGTCTGAAGGAACTCTTTGGAGGCAGTAGGTCCTATTTAGATGTATTGATTCTGGCTGAGTTGTCTTACATGCTGTATATTTATTTATTTATCAAATAGAGCATTGCAAGATTTGGTGCTACCTCAACTTTGCATATACAGTGAGTTCCATTTAAAATTGTTTGCAATTTGGAACTAATTTTTCTCTAGAAATTGTTACAAATGTATAATGTCCAGATTTCCTAACTCGCATACATAAAATGATTTTTATTCATTTTATAGTATAATACAGACAATTCAAAAGGGAATAGGAAAAGGAAAGCAAAGGAAAAAAATTAATTTCTGCCTTAGCCAGTCTTTCTTATTCCTACTTACTGACCTCCTGTGTCCCAATGGTGCCTTGATTCATTCCGCCCTTATGAGGTCAGTTCTCATGTAATTCTTCCTTAGCTCAAAGCACTTCCAATTTCAAAATCATCTACTTCTCTCATCTCCTTAAATTCAAAGTTGGAAACAAAGCCATCTGACTAAAGGAACTCATGGCAGTGGAAATGACTTATAACTAATAAGATTCCTCTAGGGAGATTTGTAATTTTGAAAGAGAAAGCATTAATCCAACTATTGAAAATGTGGGCAGAAATCTCATGAGGAAAAAAAAATTAAATGGTGTAGGGAAGATTTTTTTTTTTACACCCCTTTTTGGCTGAGACTTTCCAAAACCTATCTGGAGTTTGGCCTTTGGGTTCAGTTTTGCTCAGCTGTCCCAGTTCTCATAGCTGCTTTCATTTCTCCCACTGAATCTGCAAATTTTTTGGAAGCTCCATGTCTTTTAATTTACTTTGTTTTGTGTTGTTAGCATTTGGTTGTAGTTACTATAGGGCCTCTGACACTGTAAGTGTTGGTTGGAAGAATGATAACTATATCATTTTTAAGTCAGAAGCTATGTTTGTTTTCAAGGAGTATGCCCGAAATCATGTTTTATGTGAACGTTTCACCCTCTTCTGCATCAAAGTTTTTATCTAAACTACAACCAATTGTTAATATGTGTGGTTTAAAGGTTGGCTCTTCTGCCTTTCTGTGCTTATTTTCTGTTGAACTGTAAAATAATCCAAGTGTAGATAGTAAGCAGGTAAGGAAGAATAATTGAATAGGCAACATTGCCTATTTTTATAATTTAGTTATACAAATGTTAGAATGGCTAGCAAGATTTGTCACAGATCCCCCACCCCATTTAACTTTGGAAGAAGCATAATAATGGAACTAAATGAAATAAAGACCGTACTCCTTTAAATTATGGAGAATTATCAGATTATGAGTTTATATCTCTGCCTCTCTACTGTCTTTTGGAACTATTGATTGCAGTTTTTTTTTAAAGAAGCATTTGGGAAGGCATCTAAAGTTTACCTGTTTATTAGCTCTCATCATCCATATGTTTTAATGTAGCTCTCTTATGTAAGGTAAACAAAATTTCTTCCTGTTGAAAATCGAAAATTAGGGCTGTCTGCCAGGGAACCATATTCTTTGAGCCATTATAGCTCATTATAGTCAATATAAGCCTAAATTAGATTTTTTTGTTGTTGCTTTTTTTGTGTATATGAATAAATAAAATTTGCCTTTCACACAGTAATCCCCATATTTTGGATATCTAGCTTTAAATGATTTGCATTATATCAGTAAAAAATTCACTCATTCATCAGACTGCATTATGTTTGTATTTAGTGGTGTCAGGTTGAAACTCTAGAAACTCTAGAGATTTCTTAAGCAATGGCTTTTCTTTCCCTTTTTTAGCCATTATACTGGACATTTTGATCCCTGATGAATATCACTCCGAAATTTTTTTTCTCAGAAAGATTGCTAGTCTCTTCTTGCAATAGCAGTTTATAAGCTGAATGTGAAAACAGTCACAGACCTGCGAATTAAAATAACATTATAAAATTAAAATGAGAAATGCCTTGATGGAATGAGGCATTACTAAGACTCCATCTCTTTATTTAAAAATATTGATGATTCTGAAAAGTGCTTTTGGAATTGCAGGCAGAAGTGTAATATGTAAAGGTTGCTATATGCTTAATCAGAGCCTAGCACATCTATCTCTATCTTTTTGTCTACATGAGAGACAATGGGTATTCAGTACATTCCATTGAGTAAAGAGTCCCAATTCTGTGTATTGAATATTCTTTAAACTTCAAACTTCTAAATACATATTTATAGTTTTTCTCATAGTTTCCTGGTTAAAAAATAATCTTACTAATGAAAAGTACTACATTTCCCATTTTGCTGCTGCCTTTTGCCTTAGATATAACCTTTGATAGTCTAGTAATTAGTACAGTGATATTAATTTCAGTTAATAAAATTATAATTTTCCACTGATATCATAACCATATTCATTTGACCATAATACCATTTCATATATAATTCTGAAATAGAATTTTTAGTGATGTTCATGTGTAGTATATTAAAATTATAAACAAGTTTAAAAATTAGTATCCTAGTATGTAGTATTAATGGTATTTTCATATTATGGTATAAAGGCATTACTTTTTGAAGCTCTTTAAATGATGCCGTAAAAGTCTTTGGTAAAGGTTTAAGAGGAAGATGGTATCACTGAAAGTGAGCTTTTTTTTTTTCCTTTGGAAGCTGAGAAAATTGATCCATTTCAGGTTAAGAAAAGCTATGTCATCCAAATACTTGTACTATTTATCAGCTTCATAAATTGAGAATGTACATCTTACTGCTGAGTGATTTCAACTGACAGTCTATATACTTTTCTTAGATATAGTGCTGCTTGTTTCTCTACTTACTTTTTATTTATACAGAATGTATTGCCTTTTTACTGTGTATTGTCCTTTGATGATATCTTTTAAAATTTATTTTAAAGTCTTCAAGCTCATGCATCATTTTTACCTTCTTATCACTTTCGCTTTTTACTGTCTGGTTTGTCCTTCATTGGCTTGGCCTTCCAATACTGTGCCTCGTGATTTTGAAGGCTACAGAAACTTGAGGAAAGCAATCGAGAAGAAAGAAGGTTGGAATATTTCCCAGGTTTTTTATTAAAATGTCATTTAAATACTTAGTTGCCATTCACAAGGATATGTGTTGTAGAATTATATTTCAGACTATATTAGCTTGGTGTTCCTAAAAAAAATTATGATCTTATAAAATTAACAAAAACATTGAAAATATGAAAACCACTTTTTGAGAGAAAACCCCACACCAGTTATGTGAATTAAAATTCAGGCAATTTCATATGAATTTAGTATTGACTATTATAATTTTTGTGGCTAAAAATGACCCAAGAACCCCACCATTAGACATTTAGAACATATCTTTTGGAAACCTGTGAATAGACAGAGAATTATTAATTTGGTGGGAACTGACGTTTTATTGCAGCACATGCTAAGTTATGGGTGGACTCTTTCTCATCACTTCCTTATTTTATGTATCTTTGTTGGGAAAACAACATTAAAATGGCAACAGGCAAAAGGAAACTGTGGCCTTGCTACAGACAAGATTTATAAGGCGTATTTAAGGTTGAATAAGAAAAACAGGTTTTGCTATTTAATTGTATCTAAAGTGAACATCAAAAACAGGATCTTTTCCTTTTTTTTCATTTGATATTTGAACAAAATTTAGAAGCACAGTTCTGAACTCTCAATATAATAAAAATTTACAGTTTACTCATTTAGTACTATGATTATTTAACCATGTGTAAGTACTATTTTACTTATTAGAAATTCTATTGATTTTACTAAACATCTCCTGATTATATAATCAAAATGATTAACATAAACTGATTTCAAAATAATATTAAATATTTTAGAAGCACCACTTTATAAATTTTCTTACTTTAGCCTTTTGAGAACTTTTATTTTGCAACAATTAGTTAAACTAATCTATTAATTCAAATAGCTGGAACCTTAAATTTATCTTTTCTTTAAGTTATTTAATAATCTATATTCCACAATTATATTCTACATATTGTATTCTAGTGAAAGTCGCTCAGTTGTGTCCAATTCTTTGCAATACAGTCCATGGAATTTTCCAGGCCAGAATATAGGAGTGCCTAGCCTTTCCCTTCTCCAGGGGATCTTCCCAACCCAGGGATCAAACCCAGATCTCCTGCATTGCAGGTGGATTCTTTACCAGCTGAGCCACAAGGGAAGCTTGTATTCTAAAGTTTCTATAGTTTATTCGAGAACTCATTTAATATAGTCTATAGTTAGAATGAGCTTCCCCGGTGGCTTAGATGGTAAAGCGTCTGTCTGCAATGCGGGAGACCAGGATTTGATCCCTGGGTTGGGAAGATCTCCTGGAGAAGGAAGTGGCAACCCACTCCAGTATTCTTGCCTGGAGAATCCCACAGACAGAGGAGTCTGGTGGGCTATAGTCCATGGGGTGGCAAAGAGTCAGACACTACTGAGCGACTTCACTTTCACTTTCACATAGTTAGAATATAATTCTATCTGTAAGTTATCTTAGGACTCATCTAATTAGTTTATGTTTAGGATATTATGTTTATCATTGGGATTAAATCAGGGCAATAAAATGTGTCAAAATAAAATATATAAAGTAGTGTAATAGAAACATTTTCCCACCTTCAAGTAGTTAAGTCCTTTTAAATGTACTTAATGAACATAGTTTGCTTCTAATATTTATATGATCCCTAATGGATAACAAAAGCAGAATTATTTGGTGTTTTAGGACAAGGCTTCTTAGACATGAATGTGCATGTAGATAACCTGGGGAGTTTGATAAAAGAAGATTCTGACTCAATAGGACTGAGGTGGAGCCTGAGATTCTACATATCTTACAAGCTCCTGGATGATGCTGATGCTTCTCTTCTGTGAACCGAACTTTGAGGCAATGTTATAGGATACTGGCCTTGGAGTCATGACACCTGGTTTTAAGTCCCCTTGAGTTGATAAACTTCTCCATGGCAAAGTTTCTTTTTTTTAGTTGTCAACAGAAATGTTGACATTGGTGGTCAAGATGTCAAAAGTTTTAAGTGATCACTAGTCTTCCAGATGAAAGTTTCTGATTCTATGTCAAGTGAAAACTTACATATTTTTCATTGCTGCTTAGACAGTTATTTTAGATATAAAATTTCCCCAATTTATTGAGGAAAGCATGAATATTTGCTGTATAATAACCATTAAATATCAAATTGTACTTTAATAGCTGAAGCTTTAAGTGATATAGGGTAAATTAATAATGTAAACTTACTGCTGATTTTTCTGCATCAGAATTGGCACAAACAACTTATAATGTATGAATTAATTTCATATATAAGTGAAAGTAACATTTGTTGAGCTGGACTCTGGTGATTTGGAGGAAGTAGGAGGGTGTGTTAGGTCAAGTATCTGGAACAAGGTGGTTGTATGGCTATAAACCTGAATAAAAGGAAATTTGTGCTGGAATCTGAAGTAATGAAGGAACTGATAATAACAAAAATTGTATGTTGCAACAGTTGCAGGTGAGGAAGGGAAACTGCATAGAAGAGGGAGTAAGAAATATCTCCATGCACATGCTCTTTTCCTAGCTCTAAGCCTTAGGTCTATCTCAGGTATAGCACTGCTTGACTCAAAGGTGCTGGCCTTTGAGTCAGATGACTGGATGAGGGGAATTTCTTTCTAAATTTCCATCTTGAAATGCATGATGATGGAAAATCAGCATCCTAAGTGATATATCATAAGCATTCAAGTATGTTCAGCATTTTTCTCTAACAAGTGATTTAACAAACTCATGGAAACTTGCTGTAGTTTACTTGGTTCCTCTCCAGTTAATTGATATTCTTGCTAGTAGTTTCTACTCACTCTAGAGATGTGCTGTATTCCATGCATTTTTATGCATTTTTCAATTTGTACAATTTTACTCCAACATAATTAGTATGTGAGACTGAGGCAGAGGTGCCAAACAGAGATGCTCATGCCCAGTCATAGGGATGAATATGTTTAATAAATCTTTCATGTGCATTTATTATGCACATACCATAGGTACTGGGCATATAATGCTAAGCCAAACAGACATGATCCTTACTCTCATGAGACTTAAACAGTCTAGTGGGGAAGATAGATAGAAATTAAAGAAATAACTATCTAAATAAACATAAATTAAGAATTATGAAAATTTTGAAAGTTAAGAATTTTCAAAGGAAAAATATTTATATTCATCTTGTTCTGAGTTCAGAAATGTCTCTGAGAATTGGGAGCTTGAGTTAACATTACAGATTAATAATAATAGCAGGGCCTACATAAGATTAATCTTTTAGCCTAGAAGCTAAAAATAAGTCCATGGATTAGGGCAGTTATTTAATGTAGCAGAATATCTGAAAAAAATGATAGCTGTTATAAAGATATTCTGATAAAATTTTTAAACTGTTTCTAAGGAAATTTTATTTCAAGAATATTGCTTTATTCAAGTATTCTTTTTATTCTTAATGATTTAAAAAGTTGACTAAAGCACAAGAAGAAAATATTCACGTGTAGATTCATTTGAAATTCATTTTCTTAATATTATCTAGCTTGATAAAAATATATGAGTCTGACGAACAGAAGTATAACTTCTGTGCATGATTGATCATGGTTGCTAAACCAAGAAGGGTTAGAGTGATTTAACTATTTAAAGTTTTTTCTTGTTGTGGACTCTTCTTTTTCTCATGGCCACTAGGGCTGAAGTAGTTTAGCTATAACATTATGTGACATCAGTTTGGAGAAGGCAGTGGCAACCCACTCCGGTACTCTTGCCTGGAAAATCTCATGGAGGGAGGAGCCTGGTGGGCTGCAGTCCATGGGGTCTCTAAGAGTTGGACACGACTGAACGATTTCCCTTTCACTTTTCACTTTCCTGCATCGGAGAAGGAAGTGGCAACCCACTCCAGTGCCTGGAGAATCCCAGGGACAGGGGAGCCTGGTGGGCTGCTGTCTAGGGGGTCGCACAGAGTCGGACACGACTGAAGCGACTTAGCAGCAGTAGCAACAGCAGCATGCAGTTAGAGCTGTTGTACTGATACCCGAAAATGAGACTTTTGTTTGGTTGTTGAATCTTGAGGCAGATCCTGGAGTTTCCTCTGAAATCAGTGGTCAGGCTGAACTTCAGACAGTTTTGATGTGTGGAGATCCATTTCTGTGAGAACATTATGAAAAATAGCCCTGTGCTACAGGGATGACCTAGGAGAAAAGAGCCAGTGCTATTACCAGGGGAAATCTGAACACAACGAAAGATGCACCTAGTGGAGACAAACCTACCATGGGCAGATTTATCCTTAAATGTATTAGGCCATCAATAAAAATGAAGTTTCTATGTCTTTGTATTAAGATGAGAAAAAAATTTATATATTTAGATGAGAAAACAAAGCTATTTTTAATATCCATTGAAATTAGTTTGCCTGCGTTCTAGCTTATTGAATGTTACTGTGAGTAGTTCTTAGATATCAGGTGTCATGCTCCAGGGTATAATCTATTCCTCGGTGTTTCTAGAAAATAAAATTTTCTCCAATTTTATAAATTCATTACACTATGAGTTGAATGGCAGTTTCTATTTTCCTCTGAAGCATCAGACATGATAACTTTGCTCTTTGTTAAATGATGAACTCCTCTCATTTGTTTTCAGAAATAGTTGATGGTTTTTAAAAATCTGTAAGGAGAAAAGTGAACAGTTTTCCTCTTTAATACTATACACTTTTGTTTCTTTTTTTTGAAGTGTGACTGGTAAAGAGGATAATACAGACACTGACCAAGAGAAGAAAGAAGGAAAGAATATTTCAGAAAGAGAAAACATTGAATTAGAAGTTGTAAGTATGAAAGAATGAACCTGGAATTTTGAGTCCCTGGATTAGATTATTCTTGGTTGCTGATAACTCTGCTAATCTGTATGTAGAAAAGAGAGTCAGTATATCATGCATCCATTTTAAACTGTTTTCTTGAGGATTTCTTTTCTTCAGAAATGTGAGCTATGAAATATTAACAACTTATAGTCTTATGCATTATGAAGACATTTTCTATGGGATGATAGAGTACTAAGAGATAAAGTACTCTTTGATTTAAGACAAAGTTATTATAAAATAACCTTAAAATTATGTATTGATTTTATTTTAACAAGAAGTGAAATTTTTATGCTGTTATACTTCATAATTACACAGTCTCTCTTTTTTGTATTTATTCAGTGAGACTTTATTGCAAATTTTAATATGTGAAATATCATAATAGAGGTGGGAAAAAATTAAATCATACTGCCAGGCACACTCCATAGTATTGAGGGAAAAAGGAAAATTCTGACTGATTTTTTTTTTTCTTTTTTCTTTTTTTTTTTTTTATTGAAATGTGGTTGCTTTACAATGCTGTTCATTTCTGCTGTACAGCAGAGTGAGTTAGTTATATGTATCCATATATCTACTCTTTTTTAGATATCCTTCCCATTTAGGTCACCATAGATCATTGAGTAGACTTCCATTTGGTATACAGTAGGTTCTCATTAGTTATCTGTAGTATATATATGTCTATCCCTGTCTTCCAAATCATCCCACCTCTCCTCACCTCCTTGGTAACCATACATTTGTTCTCTTCATCTGTGATTCTGTTTCTGCTTTACAAATAAATTCATCTCTATCATTTTTCTAAATTCCACATACATGTATTAATATGCTATATTTTTTCTTTCTAACTTACTTCACTCTATATGATAATCTCTAGACCACCCATATCTCTGCCAATGGTACTATTTTGTTCTTTTTTATGATTGAGTAATATTCCATTGTATATATGTACCACATTTTTTATCCATTCCTCTGCCAATGGACATTTAGATTGTCTCCATGTCCTGGCTATTAGATACAGTGCTACAATGAACAGGGACCATGAATCTTTTTGAATTATGGTTTTCTCCAGATATATGCTTAGGAGTGGGATTGGTGGGTCATATGATAGCTCTATTGTTATTTTTTTAAGGAATCTCCATTCTGCTCTCTATAGTGCCTCTACCAATTTACATTCCCACCAATAGCGTAAGAGAGTTTCCTTTCCTCTACACCTTCTCCAGCATTATTCTTTGTAGGTTTTTTTTTTTTTCATGATAGCCACTCCGACCAGTGTGAGATTTTGCATTTCTCTGATAATTAGTGAAGTTGAGCATCTTTTCATGTGTTTGTTGACCTTCTGTATGCCTTCTTTGGTGAAATTTCTATTTAAGTCTTCCATCCATTTTTGATTGGATTGTTTGTTTTTTGGTATTAATATTTAGCTTCATGAGCTCTTTGTATATTTTGTAGATTAATCCTTTGTCAATTGCTTCATTTGCAAATATTTTATCCCATTCTGACGGCTGTCTTTTTGTTTATGGTTTCCTTTGCTGTGCAAAAGTTTTTAAGTTTAGTTAGGTTTCATATGTTTATTTTTGTTTTTGTCTTCATTAGTCTAGGCAGTTGATTGAAAAAGATCTTGCTGTGATTTATGTCAAAGAGTGTTTTGCTTATATTTTCCTCTAAGTGTTTTATAGTGTTTAACCTTGCATTTAGGTTTTTAATCCATTTTGAATTTATATTTGTGTATAGCGACAGAGAATGTTCTAATTTCATTCTTTTACATGCAGCAGTCCAGTCTTCTAAGCACCATTTATTGAAGAAACTGTCTTTTCCCCACTGTATATTCTTGCCTCCTTTGTCATAGATTAAGTGGCTGTAGGTGTGTGAGTTTATTTCTGAACTTCTTATCCTGTTCCATTGATCTATATGTCTGTTTCTATGCCAGTACCATACTGTTTTGATAACTGTAGCTGTGTAGTAGAGTCTGAAGTCAGGAAGCCTGATTCTTCTAGCTCTGTTCTTTCTTACAATTACTTTGGGTATTTGAGGTCTTCTGTTTCCATACAAATTGTAAAATTTTTTTCTTCTAATTCTGTTGTGTAGTCTCTCTTAATGAGGTAATCAGTTTACTTTGCCAATATTGTGCTATTAATGGACACTTTTTACATCACATTTTAGGAAGAAAGTCAAGAAGTGAGTGATCATGAAGATGAGGAAGAGGAAGAGGAGGAGGAAGAAGATGACATTGAAGGGGGTGAAAGCTCTGATGAATCAGATTCTGAATCAGATGAAAAAGGTATTTGTCCTTTGGTGCAAGGACAAAAATTTATTTTGGGAAATTGTTTAAAACATGACAGAAAAATTTAAGCACTCTCCATCTCATCCTTGTATGCCCTTCAAGACTCATGTCCATCTCTTACTGTAGTTAGTCCTTATGTGACTCCCATTTTTATTTGGAACCAGTGATATTTCTTGTCTTTGACCAGTGTGAACACTCTTTATCTTGTTGCTACTTTTTTAGTTTTTGGTATATTCAGAATATTTTCCTTACAGCTTCCAGGTGAATACTTAAATGTAGAGATGATTTTCATGCTTTGATTATAGCCTATCCAGTATTTTTATTTTTTTCTCTACTAGCCAATTATCAAGCAGACTTAGCAAACATTACTTGTGAAATTGCAATCAAGCAAAAGCTGATTGATGAACTAGAAAATAGCCAGAAAAGACTGCAGACGCTGAAAAGACAGTATGAAGAGAAGCTAATGATGCTACAACATAAAATTAGGGACACACAGCTTGAAAGAGACCAAGTGCTTCAAAACTTAGGTAAGAATTATATTTAATTCAAATTAAAGTTCAGACTAAATTGTCACATTGGATTTTTATCTTCTCTTCCTTTACAGGAAAAAAATTATATTAGAAGTCACATTAAATGCTAATTTATCTGATTGTGTTAAATATTACTGTTCATTTTGTTTTTTCATCCTAGTATCTATCTAGGCTATTTTTTTTTCCCCAAAGTTGTGGCTAATTGTTTTAATGCCTTGATTTATGCTAGGAACGTTTTTTAAATTAGAAAGATAAAAATTCAACGGCTGTTAAGTAAGAATCAATATTAAAAGAGAGAGTAATTAAAAGACACCCTGGCCTCCTGAGGTTTGTATTTGGGAGGTAGTTCTTCTCTAAGGTCGTGAATTATAAATCTGTAAAATAAATATCTGTATCTCACAAAAACAAATACAAATATTGTTTGATTATTTAGGCTCAGTGGAATCTTACTCAGAAGAAAAGGCAAAAAAAGTTAGGTCTGAATATGAAAAGAAACTACAAGCCATGAATAAAGAACTGCAGAGACTTCAGGCAGCTCAGAAAGAGCATGCAAGGTTGCTTAAAAATCAATCCCAATATGAAAAACAATTGAAGAAATTACAACAGGATGTGATGGAAATGAAGAAAACTAAGGTATTGATTATATTTTCAATTAATGTTTGATGGTAATATTTGTGTCATTTGGAACCAAAACAATTATTGTGGTTCTTTCTGTATTCCTTATTCTTTCTGTAACCTAGAAGTGATGCACCTCCTTTTAGCAGTTAGGAGTTGCTTCCTATAGTTATCCATTATCAGAGTCTTTCTTTGAAATGGCTGAAAATCATGTGGTCAGTAGGACTTCTCTGACTTTAATGGATATTTATCTTTATTTTCTTAAAACTCTTACACAGATTAGCAAAAGTAAAAATATTTCAAACATGCAAAAAGTCAGAGATAATAACAATGAACAATATATTTAGTGTCTAGTTTAAGGTATTACATATTACACATATGTACAAAACCTTATATATCCCTTCCTGATCATAGTCTCCTTTCCCTTAGAGGTAACAACTATCTTGAATTTGGTGGTTATTGTTCCCATGCATAAGAAACTGCACGTTTTTTTCTGTTGACCAAAGAGTATGTGAATTCTTATCTGTTATTGTTTTTGTTTTAGAATAGATTATTCCTAACATTTTGCCATGAAAATCAACATAGTTTCCTTAAAATAGGAAGTATGGAAATGATCAAAAAAGTAGTTGGGTTATTATGTTGTATAGTTGCTGATGACAGCAAAAATAGCTAAAATAACAAGTGCTTACTGCGTGCCAGGCACTGTTATAGGCACAGTGTGCGTATAAGCTCATTAAATTCTCAAAGGAATCCAGTCCCATAGAAATATTACCTCCATTTTATACATTAGAAAACCAAAGCCTAGAGTGGTTAAGTAACTAGTTCAAGGTCACACAGCTACTGATAATAAGTTAAATACCAAAAACTTATTCTAGTAATAAAACATCTTGACGTTGAATATAAAAAGCTTAGAACAGTAAGTAATTTGATAGACGTACTAATATGTTAAAAAGGGCTTCCCTGGTAGCTCAGAGGGTAAAGTGTCTACCTGCAATGTGGGAGACCTGGGTTCAATCCCTGGATAAGGAAAATCCCCTGGAGAAGGAAATGGCAACCTACTCCAGTACTCTTGCCTGAAAAATTCCGTGAATGAAGGAGCCCAGTAGGCTACAGTCCATGGGATTCCAAAGAGTCGGACTCGACTGAGCAACTTCATTGGTTCACTGGATTAATATGTTAGAAGTGTTTTCAAAATATAAATACATTAATCTTACAAAAATAAGAACTGACCNTTTTTTCTTTTTTTTTTTTTTATTGAAATGTGGTTGCTTTACAATGCTGTTCATTTCTGCTGTACAGCAGAGTGAGTTAGTTATATGTATCCATATATCTACTCTTTTTTAGATATCCTTCCCATTTAGGTCACCATAGATCATTGAGTAGACTTCCATTTGGTATACAGTAGGTTCTCATTAGTTATCTGTAGTATATATATGTCTATCCCTGTCTTCCAAATCATCCCACCTCTCCTCACCTCCTTGGTAACCATACATTTGTTCTCTTCATCTGTGATTCTGTTTCTGCTTTACAAATAAATTCATCTCTATCATTTTTCTAAATTCCACATACATGTATTAATATGCTATATTTTTTCTTTCTAACTTACTTCACTCTATATGATAATCTCTAGACCACCCATATCTCTGCCAATGGTACTATTTTGTTCTTTTTTATGATTGAGTAATATTCCATTGTATATATGTACCACATTTTTTATCCATTCCTCTGCCAATGGACATTTAGATTGTCTCCATGTCCTGGCTATTAGATACAGTGCTACAATGAACAGGGACCATGAATCTTTTTGAATTATGGTTTTCTCCAGATATATGCTTAGGAGTGGGATTGGTGGGTCATATGATAGCTCTATTGTTATTTTTTTAAGGAATCTCCATTCTGCTCTCTATAGTGCCTCTACCAATTTACATTCCCACCAATAGCGTAAGAGAGTTTCCTTTCCTCTACACCTTCTCCAGCATTATTCTTTGTAGGTTTTTTTTTTTTTCATGATAGCCACTCCGACCAGTGTGAGATTTTGCATTTCTCTGATAATTAGTGAAGTTGAGCATCTTTTCATGTGTTTGTTGACCTTCTGTATGCCTTCTTTGGTGAAATTTCTATTTAAGTCTTCCATCCATTTTTGATTGGATTGTTTGTTTTTTGGTATTAATATTTAGCTTCATGAGCTCTTTGTATATTTTGTAGATTAATCCTTTGTCAATTGCTTCATTTGCAAATATTTTATCCCATTCTGACGGCTGTCTTTTTGTTTATGGTTTCCTTTGCTGTGCAAAAGTTTTTAAGTTTAGTTAGGTTTCATATGTTTATTTTTGTTTTTGTCTTCATTAGTCTAGGCAGTTGATTGAAAAAGATCTTGCTGTGATTTATGTCAAAGAGTGTTTTGCTTATATTTTCCTCTAAGTGTTTTATAGTGTTTAACCTTGCATTTAGGTTTTTAATCCATTTTGAATTTATATTTGTGTATAGCGACAGAGAATGTTCTAATTTCATTCTTTTACATGCAGCAGTCCAGTCTTCTAAGCACCATTTATTGAAGAAACTGTCTTTTCCCCACTGTATATTCTTGCCTCCTTTGTCATAGATTAAGTGGCTGTAGGTGTGTGAGTTTATTTCTGAACTTCTTATCCTGTTCCATTGATCTATATGTCTGTTTCTATGCCAGTACCATACTGTTTTGATAACTGTAGCTGTGTAGTAGAGTCTGAAGTCAGGAAGCCTGATTCTTCTAGCTCTGTTCTTTCTTACAATTACTTTGGGTATTTGAGGTCTTCTGTTTCCATACAAATTGTAAAATTTTTTTCTTCTAATTCTGTTGTGTAGTCTCTCTTAATGAGGTAATCAGTTTACTTTGCCAATATTGTGCTATTAATGGACACTTTTTACATCACATTTTAGGAAGAAAGTCAAGAAGTGAGTGATCATGAAGATGAGGAAGAGGAAGAGGAGGAGGAAGAAGATGACATTGAAGGGGGTGAAAGCTCTGATGAATCAGATTCTGAATCAGATGAAAAAGGTATTTGTCCTTTGGTGCAAGGACAAAAATTTATTTTGGGAAATTGTTTAAAACATGACAGAAAAATTTAAGCACTCTCCATCTCATCCTTGTATGCCCTTCAAGACTCATGTCCATCTCTTACTGTAGTTAGTCCTTATGTGACTCCCATTTTTATTTGGAACCAGTGATATTTCTTGTCTTTGACCAGTGTGAACACTCTTTATCTTGTTGCTACTTTTTTAGTTTTTGGTATATTCAGAATATTTTCCTTACAGCTTCCAGGTGAATACTTAAATGTAGAGATGATTTTCATGCTTTGATTATAGCCTATCCAGTATTTTTATTTTTTTCTCTACTAGCCAATTATCAAGCAGACTTAGCAAACATTACTTGTGAAATTGCAATCAAGCAAAAGCTGATTGATGAACTAGAAAATAGCCAGAAAAGACTGCAGACGCTGAAAAGACAGTATGAAGAGAAGCTAATGATGCTACAACATAAAATTAGGGACACACAGCTTGAAAGAGACCAAGTGCTTCAAAACTTAGGTAAGAATTATATTTAATTCAAATTAAAGTTCAGACTAAATTGTCACATTGGATTTTTATCTTCTCTTCCTTTACAGGAAAAAAATTATATTAGAAGTCACATTAAATGCTAATTTATCTGATTGTGTTAAATATTACTGTTCATTTTGTTTTTTCATCCTAGTATCTATCTAGGCTATTTTTTTTTCCCCAAAGTTGTGGCTAATTGTTTTAATGCCTTGATTTATGCTAGGAACGTTTTTTAAATTAGAAAGATAAAAATTCAACGGCTGTTAAGTAAGAATCAATATTAAAAGAGAGAGTAATTAAAAGACACCCTGGCCTCCTGAGGTTTGTATTTGGGAGGTAGTTCTTCTCTAAGGTCGTGAATTATAAATCTGTAAAATAAATATCTGTATCTCACAAAAACAAATACAAATATTGTTTGATTATTTAGGCTCAGTGGAATCTTACTCAGAAGAAAAGGCAAAAAAAGTTAGGTCTGAATATGAAAAGAAACTACAAGCCATGAATAAAGAACTGCAGAGACTTCAGGCAGCTCAGAAAGAGCATGCAAGGTTGCTTAAAAATCAATCCCAATATGAAAAACAATTGAAGAAATTACAACAGGATGTGATGGAAATGAAGAAAACTAAGGTATTGATTATATTTTCAATTAATGTTTGATGGTAATATTTGTGTCATTTGGAACCAAAACAATTATTGTGGTTCTTTCTGTATTCCTTATTCTTTCTGTAACCTAGAAGTGATGCACCTCCTTTTAGCAGTTAGGAGTTGCTTCCTATAGTTATCCATTATCAGAGTCTTTCTTTGAAATGGCTGAAAATCATGTGGTCAGTAGGACTTCTCTGACTTTAATGGATATTTATCTTTATTTTCTTAAAACTCTTACACAGATTAGCAAAAGTAAAAATATTTCAAACATGCAAAAAGTCAGAGATAATAACAATGAACAATATATTTAGTGTCTAGTTTAAGGTATTACATATTACACATATGTACAAAACCTTATATATCCCTTCCTGATCATAGTCTCCTTTCCCTTAGAGGTAACAACTATCTTGAATTTGGTGGTTATTGTTCCCATGCATAAGAAACTGCACGTTTTTTTCTGTTGACCAAAGAGTATGTGAATTCTTATCTGTTATTGTTTTTGTTTTAGAATAGATTATTCCTAACATTTTGCCATGAAAATCAACATAGTTTCCTTAAAATAGGAAGTATGGAAATGATCAAAAAAGTAGTTGGGTTATTATGTTGTATAGTTGCTGATGACAGCAAAAATAGCTAAAATAACAAGTGCTTACTGCGTGCCAGGCACTGTTATAGGCACAGTGTGCGTATAAGCTCATTAAATTCTCAAAGGAATCCAGTCCCATAGAAATATTACCTCCATTTTATACATTAGAAAACCAAAGCCTAGAGTGGTTAAGTAACTAGTTCAAGGTCACACAGCTACTGATAATAAGTTAAATACCAAAAACTTATTCTAGTAATAAAACATCTTGACGTTGAATATAAAAAGCTTAGAACAGTAAGTAATTTGATAGACGTACTAATATGTTAAAAAGGGCTTCCCTGGTAGCTCAGAGGGTAAAGTGTCTACCTGCAATGTGGGAGACCTGGGTTCAATCCCTGGATAAGGAAAATCCCCTGGAGAAGGAAATGGCAACCTACTCCAGTACTCTTGCCTGAAAAATTCCGTGAATGAAGGAGCCCAGTAGGCTACAGTCCATGGGATTCCAAAGAGTCGGACTCGACTGAGCAACTTCATTGGTTCACTGGATTAATATGTTAGAAGTGTTTTCAAAATATAAATACATTAATCTTACAAAAATAAGAACTGACCATTTAACATGTTGCAAAACTCCACATTTTTTCTTGTTCAGTATTCAGAATCCAGAGTATATTTCCATACATATGATTTATTTAATGAATATTGTAAAAGGGTAATCACAGTAGATATATTTACCTAATATTTTAGGTTCGCTTAATGAAACAAATGAAAGAAGAACAAGAAAAAGCCCGATTGACGGAATCTAGAAGAAACAGAGAGATTGCCCAACTGAAAAAGGATCAACGTAAAAGAGATGTGAGTGGACTCAGTTATGTAAAAATACTGTAATCAATTATATTGTTCAATAAATGGAAGACATTTTTTGATAACTTTATGAAAAAGAGGGACAATAAAGCATTTTTATATATGGCATTTATTATAGTATGTAGATTATTGGAGAAGGCAATGGCATCCAGTACTCTTGCCTGGCAAATCCCATGGATGAAAGAGCCTGGTAGGCTGCAGTCCATGGGGTTGCTAAGGGTCGGACATGACTGAGTGACTTCACTTTCACTTTTCACTTTCCTGCCTTGGAGAAGGAAATGGCAACCCACTCCAGTGTTCTTGCCTGGAGAATCCCAGGGACGAGGAGCCTGGTGGGCTGCCATCTATGGGNGCCTGTATTGCTATGAACTTTCCTCTTAGCACTGCTTTTATAGCTGTCTCTTATACACATCTTATTTTAGGTTCGCTTAATGAAACAAATGAAAGAAGAACAAGAAAAAGCCCGATTGACGGAATCTAGAAGAAACAGAGAGATTGCCCAACTGAAAAAGGATCAACGTAAAAGAGATGTGAGTGGACTCAGTTATGTAAAAATACTGTAATCAATTATATTGTTCAATAAATGGAAGACATTTTTTGATAACTTTATGAAAAAGAGGGACAATAAAGCATTTTTATATATGGCATTTATTATAGTATGTAGATTATTGGAGAAGGCAATGGCATCCAGTACTCTTGCCTGGCAAATCCCATGGATGAAAGAGCCTGGTAGGCTGCAGTCCATGGGGTTGCTAAGGGTCGGACATGACTGAGTGACTTCACTTTCACTTTTCACTTTCCTGCCTTGGAGAAGGAAATGGCAACCCACTCCAGTGTTCTTGCCTGGAGAATCCCAGGGACGAGGAGCCTGGTGGGCTGCCATCTATGGGGTCACACAGAGTCGGACACGACTGAAGCAATTTGGCAGCATAGTATGTAGATTATAGTAATTCAATATAAAAGCTTATGAAAAACAGTATAATATTACTAAAAGTTTTATTGGAGGCTTATTTCCTAGATGATCAGATGGAAGAAAGTGGCAAATAATAACTGATTATTTCTAGGGAGACCAAGAAGGTAGTTGTAGTAAAATAGTGATATTTAAGATGATTCCAAAGACAGAGATTCTTATGAATGTTCCTTAACTAATAACCAGACTTCACTAGAAGAAACTTTACTAAGGGCTATACAAATTTTTGTATTCTTTGACCCAAGAATTATGTTTCTGTGAACTCAGACTAAGCAAATAATTTAAACTAAGAAAAATTACATTACAGTATGTTAAAATCTTCACTTTAGGTTATTTGTAGTAATGAAAAATGTAAAACCAACTAAGATGTGTGACGGTAGGAGTAACAGTTAAACAAATTATAATTCATTTCCTTTAACGGGTATTTATTCACATTTTAACAATTAGGATTTGGAAACTGCATAGTAAAATGAAAAATGACTATAATTTAACATTAAGTATGAAGTACATTTTATATCGACTGAGTGACTTCACTTCCACTTTTCACTTTCAAGCATTGGAGAAGGAAATGGCAACCCACTCCAGTGTTCTTGCCTGGAGAATCCCAGGGACAGGGGAGCCTGGTGGGCTGCCGTCTATGGGGTCACACAGAGTTGGACACAAATATGAATGCTTATTTACAATGATAGAAAAATTTAAAATATGCATATCAATATGCTAAATTTTGTTGTATTAAGATTATAGGTTCTAGTTGATTGGATTTTTTCTTTCCAAATTTTTGACAATATAGTTACTTATGACTTTTTTTTTTTTTAAGGAGCCATCACCTTCTTTACCACAGTATCAGTTAGGTTCCATTTTCTCACCCAACTTTTTCTAAATTCTCCCTGAATAAAACATGAATATACAAGATATTTTAGAAAATAGAAACCTGTTTTGTGAGCTAAAGATGAAATCAGGGAGCTAGAGAATGACTAATGAGATAGAAAAATAAATATATTAGTCAGATGACTCCCATGTTTATAACAATATATATTTATTAATTTTCCTAAGATATCAATGTATTTTAATAATCAGCCTATTTTATCATTTTTAATACCTGGTGATTTTAGATCTTGTTTATGTCAGTACATTGTTACTGAAATCAGGTAGAAGCACACTCTAACATATGGTCTGTTCTTTTTTCCTGCTTTTTAAAAAATTGATAAAATTCATATATCATAAAATTAAGTTTTAAACTATAAAATTCAAGTATTTAGTATGTTCACAAATTTGTACAACAATCACCATTCCATAACAGTTTCATCATTTTAAAAGGAAACCCCAGACCAATTAGCAATTACTCCCATTCTTCTCTTTCCCTGGCTCCTGACAGTAACTAATCTATTTTCTGCCTATGTATTTGCCTATTCTAGACATTTTATATATGTGGAATCATACAGTATGTAGCCTTTTGGGTCTGGCTTCTTTCATTTAGTATATTTTGAAGGTTTATCCATGTTATAGCATATATCAGTAGTACATTTTTTTTTTTTTAATGACTATATGTACAGAGCACATTTTGCTAATACATTCTTCAATGGATGGCTCAGAGGTTAAAGTGTCTGCCTGGAATGCAGGAGACCCGGGTTCGATCCCTGAGTCAGGAATATCCCCTGGAAAAGGAAGTGGCAACCCACTCCAGTATTCTTGCTTGGAGAATCCCATGGGGGAGGAGCCTAGTGGGCTACAGTCCATGAGGTCGCAAAGAGTCGGACACGACCGAGCGACTTCACTCACTCACTCATTCTTCAATTGTTGGGCATTTTGGTTGTTTTGACTTTTAGGCCATTTATTTCAAATTTTTGGATGACAAGCATTATTTCCTTACAGTGTATGCTACCTACTTCTTTATTACTAAGTTGGATAGAACGATTAAACAACAAAAGCATATGGTGTATAGAGAGATCAATATTGAACAATTAATTCCCAGGACTGGACTTTTGAACTTTAGCCACACATATGATATCCCTTTTCTGGCTAATCGTATAAAAAGCTACCATGTCAGACTTTTTCCCCTCGTTAATTTGTTGCTTTGTGTGCATATTCTACTCTTGTCTAAAGTGTTTCTTGTAATATTCAATTTGAACCTTTAGAGAACCAAATATGTTGTGTAGGTCATACAAAAACTATGAATGAGCTTGAGAGTTGATTTTTAATATGAAGAAATTAAATTTAGTAACAAGCTTGAAACTATAGGTTAATTTTAGTTTTGGGTAGTTCATTAATTTAAAAAGATTTATTAGCTTTCCTTCCATGTCTATTATTGTATAAGCAAGGTGTCACAGTGATAAGACAGAGTCCTTTTCTCAATGAATTCCTATCTGATAAGATAAGAATATATATAAACTTGAGATGAATCATCTGTTTGAATTTGCGATGCACAACATAGAGAGCTATTTATTACGTCACGGAGGTAAAGTCCTAGAAGAGATGTTTGTGATCAAGTCCAACTCCAAAGCTTTGCCCATGATCACAGAGTTAAATAAATGACAGAACCAGAACATGTTTTATTTTTAGTCCAAAATTATTTCCTAAATTATATCCCTATAAAATGGCTTAAAGTAATTAATAATCTTCTTTATCATATAGACTATCTAGAAACAAATTGGTAGCCAGTTAATTTTATTGACCAACATAGTATTTCCAAAGTTATTATAAAGTCCTAATACAATTAATATATGTTCTCTCTATATTTAAACCAGAGTTTATAATTATTGTATCCCTTGTAAGGTACCTTTATTGAAAATATTCTAAACTGTGTTTCTTCCTGTTCATGCCTCAGCCTGCAACCAAAACAAAAATGAGATATTTGTGAAGTGTTTAGGAAGATACTTGCGTATAGTAAGCCCTTTATTGCTGCTGTGTTGTGTTTAGTCACTCAGCTGTGTCCGACTCTTTGTGACCCCATGGACTGTAGCCCACCAGGCTCCTCTGTCCATGGGATTCTCCAGGCAAGAATACTGGAGTGTGTTGCCATGCCCTCTTCCAGAGGATCTTCCTGACCCAAGGATAGAACTTGTGTCTCTTTATGTCTCCTGCAGCAGGAGGTGGGTTCTTTAACTCCAGTGCCATCTGCGAAGTCCATAGTAATGTATGCAAGGTGATTATTAGCTCAGATCTAGCTGAGAATTCTTAGAGTTCCCAGTGAAATGGGACAGTGAAAATGAAGAAGTACAAAGTATTTTATCTTTCAGTTTACTATTTTAACTTATTCAATATTATTTTATAGCATCAACTTAGACTTCTAGAAGCCCAAAAAAGAAACCAAGAAGTGGTTCTTCGTCGCAAAACAGAAGAGGCAAGTTGACCATTTGGAAGAAACATTCTGGCTTTGAAATAAATGATGTATTTCTATAGACAGAATGAGTCAGTCTCCATTGCTATTTCAGGTTACAGCTCTTCGTCGGCAAGTGAGGCCCATGTCAGATAAAGTGGCTGGGAAAGTCACTCGGAAGTTGAGTTCATCTGATACTCCTGTTCAGGATACAGGTTCCAGTGCAACTGCTGTAGAAACAGATGCATTAAGAGCTGGAGCCCAGCAAAAAATGAGAATTCCTGTGGCAAGAGTCCAGGCCTTACCTACACCCACAGCAAATGGAACCAGGTAAGCATGTTCTTCTGTTCCTACTGATGTAATCTTTACATCACTGGATGTTGGACTTAAATGAAAAACAGCTCATCTGGCGTCACATAATCAAACAAGCACATAAGTAACTATGTTTGTATGTTTTTTATATGATTATAGAAAAAAATATCAAAGGAAAGGATTGACTGGCCGAGTGTTTACTTCTAAAACAGCTCGCATGAAGTGGCAGCTTCTTGAACGCAGGATCACAGACATCATCATGCAGAAAATGACTATTTCCAATATGGAGGCTGATATGAATAGGCTGCTCAAGGTGTGAAAAGTAGAAAGTAGATTTTCTCTCTCTTTTAGCTGTTTATTTTGGTTTTCTACATTTGTTTGCTGGGTAGATTGAATACTTGCCAAGCTGTGTTTTTTTGAGGGGTGGTGATTGCATTGTGTATGAATAGTGAACACCATTTTTTTTTAATTGTAGTAAGAACAGATGCCATGAGCTCTACCCTCTTAATATACATTTTAAAATGTATAGCACAGCGTTTTCAACTATAAGCACAATGTTGTAAAGAATTCTATAACTTACTCATCTTATAACTGAAACTTTATATCCACTGACCAGTAACTCCCCATTTCCTCCTCTTCTCAGTCCCCGGTGACCACCATTCTATTAACTACTTCTATGAGTTTAACTATTTAGATGCTTCCCAGAAGTGAGATACTGCAGGATTTACCCCTTCTGTAACTCACTTATTTCATTTGGCATAAAGTTCTCAAGATCCAAGATGAACATAATTTCTTAAAGTCTAATCTGTTTTCTCAATAGCAACGGGAAGAACTCACAAAAAGACGAGAGAAACTTTCGAAGAGAAGGGAAAAGATAGTCAAGGAGAATGGAGAAGGAGACAAAAATGTGGTTAACATCAATGAAGAGATGGAGTCATTAACTGCTAATATAGATTATATCAATGATAGTATTTCTGATTGTCAAGCCAATATCATGCAGATGGAAGAAGCAAAGGTTTGTAATTAAGAAAAAATGTTTAATGAGGAGTATTTTTGTATTTTTGTCATTAAAAGCACTTTGAATTTTTATATGAAGAGATTTTAAATCTATGATTAATATAATTACTATAATATAAATTAATTAATTAACATAATTACTATATATTAATTAATATAAAATATTAATTATTAAAATATATTAATATATAAAATTAATTAATATAATTCTCAGGTTTTGCATGTATAGCCTTCCTGCCTGCTTTCTGGATTTCTCTGCTGATTGTGTGATATTATTTATCACTGATAAAACATATATATCATTTATTAATCCATCTTGAATTCTTAACTGCTTAAATGTTTTATCTTTTAAACTAGATCATATGTTTCTTAGAGTAGGGATTTTTTTATGTTTTTCTGAGAAGTCTCATTAGCTAATCCAGTAATATCAAATAAATGCATAAAGCAATAGGGTTTGTCTTCTATTAAATACATTCAACTCAAGGTAATGATACATCATATGCTGGGTTGATGCAGGAAGAAGGAGAAACATTAGATGTCACTGCAGTCATTAATGCTTGCACACTTACAGAAGCCCGATACCTTCTAGATCACTTCCTGTCAATGGGAATCAATAAGGTAAGATCTAACTACGCTATTATTGAAAAACCTAAGCTTTTGTTAATTCATTACAGTTTTGTTTATCTTTTTCTAATGACCCTTTCCTTTGTAATAAGGAGGAAGATTATTTTACAATGGAAAGTGTTCCTTTTATGTTTCGTTAGAGTTAAGAAAAGTCAGCAGTATTTATATCAATTCCATTAGCTTCTCATTTATTGTGCTTGTTTATTAGAACAGGTAAACAACTTAATCATTTCTTTTTTGCTTCAACAAAGGAAAAGGTAGAAGAAAAATCTCTTAGGGTGGAAACAAACTCAGTGTTATAATTTTGATTTAATAATGATTCTTTACAACTCAAAAAGTCAGGAAAAAAATACAGTTGCACTCTCCTTATCTTAAGCAATTTCTGCTTAAATGTTAAAAATGATAATGATTTCTGACTCACCTTTTTTCTTCACATTGAGACTGTGCTATACCTTTAGTTTTGTTCTCTTGCTTAATCCTTACAATATATATGGAATAAATATTATTTGTATTATTTTGAATATGAGGAAACTGAGAATCAGGAAGCTTCTTATACTAATCAGGAAGATTCATCTGCTACTAATAGCTAGCCAACACTTGCTCAGGGTCACTGAGTTTGCAAGCAGAAGAGCTAGGATGAATCAAGGTCTATCTAATGTCAAAGTCCGACATCATATGCATTTGCCATTTGATACACATCTTCACGTAGTTGATTTTGTTTTGTGTGATCTAAGATACATTTTTTTTCTGGGGGGGAATGTTATAGGGTCTTCAGGCTGCCCAGAAAGAGGCTCAAATTAAAGTACTTGAAGGTCGGCTTAAACAAACTGAAATAACCAGTGCTACACAAAACCAGCTCTTATTCCATATGTTGAAAGAGAAAGCAGAATTAAATCCTGAGCTAGATGCTTTACTAGGCCATGCTTTACAAGGTAATTTGGATTAAATTTTAGTTAAATAAATTGCATGGTAACTTTGCTCTTTGAGTATGCTGTACTCTACCTCTTTCCTCTATAGCTTGACTGAATAGATGCTGTATTTACTTATGCTTTTAATAACTATCCCTTTTTTAATTTGCATGTATAAATCTGGGGGGGTGCAATTATTGTCATTACAGGAAATGATTAGTAACTTAAAAATACTTATTTAGCATTATTAAGCACATAATTATTATGAATTAAAAAAGATCACCAGTGTTTCTAAGTTTGTTGTTTAAATTATTAACCAAGTTTCATTACTTTATTCTGTATATCTAACTGTCTTAAAGATAAATGTATAAGTGTTTGCTATGGCATCTATTCTACATATCTTATAAATGGTACATAATCTTGTTTTATGTGAGAGTTCTTAACATTGGATCTGTTTTGATTGGAGTATTGCTTTTTGTTTCCTTTTTGCTGTTATTTATACAGATCTAGATAGCGTACCATTAGGTAAGTATGTTTAGCTTTCTGTGTACACTACAGCTGCATGAATTACTAATTGTTCATGTACACTAATTGTGGTACATCTTATTTAAAACATTTTTATTGACAGCCAGCTGGTTTTTGCATGATCTTTTTTGAAATGTATCTGTGACCACAAACATACTAAGTCTTTTGTCTTACACATTTCTTGATTTTTAAATTCTTAGATGTTTAAAGAAGTATAGTTTTCTGTTTTATTATTTGAACTTCAGTTTTGGCTCTAGTTTCATAAGCCCCTCTTTCTGTTTCTTGTAGGAAAAAATAGGATATATCTTCCTTTTTAGTTTTTAAATCTATCTATGCATTTGTCATTTTACCCTCATAAATATCTTTCTGTGTTATATATCTTTTATATATAATGTCTTTGGTTTATTTTTGATAGATTCTCAGTTATTCTTGAATTTTATAGAATTAGGTACATATATTTTAATATTTTAAGTTGAATAAAGCTATCCAAAGAATTTTACATGAATAGATTAAAATAATGTTTATAATTATAATATGTTCGAGTTAGAGATATTTGAATATTGAGATTTTTGACCTCTTGCCTCTACAACATTCATGTGAACTATGCTCACCCATGAATAATATCTGAGCTTCTCTTGGCAGTTTTATATATATATATATGTGTATATATATATATATATATATATATGAAAGATCAGGAATATCAGGGTAATTTTATTGCTTGCAATTCTCCTGAATGATTATTTTTGAATAGTTTTTATTTAAAATTATTTCAAAACCTGATCCTAACTTTTTTTCCTAATCACACAGCTGTCAAAAGTTTTCTAAAATATTTTTCTTGAAGGAGAGGAATGTAGCTAAAAGATTAATGTAATTACCTCTCCAGGTCATTAAACAGTCTATAAATTGGAATTTATTTTAAATGGTAGAATGTTACACAAATAAAATACTTGAGCTGTTTGATATTATTAGATCTTTCTAAATTTGCCCTGTGTGTTAAATCTCAAAATAATATTTCCTTGAGATCAACTCGATAATATAGATGTGGACTTTTAACCTGCTCAAGCTATAACGAAGACAGGTAGAAAAAATTTTGATTATATTAAAGAACCATGTTAAGGCTGCCAAAATTCCTGGAATATAATGAGAATTTTTGCCATTCCATATGTTATTAAGTATATTTCCTCTCCTCTTCCTCTTCACTCTCCTTCCTTTTGTTCTTCCCACCCCCTCCTCTACCTTTTCTTTGTTCTTCATCTTAGTGGCTCAACTTGCAGTAATAAGTAAATTCTTATTTAAGTCTATTATCTCTTTTAACTTGGAAGAAAAAAATCAATGCCCTCTTTGATATCGTTTTGTGCAGAAAATATTAAACTGTTATTTGATGAGTGTTGTTACTTTTTCACAACTTTCAATTATCTATAGCTTAAAGAAAAGTCAAAGCAGAGAAGAACGCATTCAACTGATAACAACCTGTTACTCATGGCATAAATTTTCCCTAAGGCCATAATCTAGACCCAGAAGTGCTTGCAAGAAAAGCATAGAAGGAGAAAAACATGGAAGCAAATACAGACAAACTAGATGGTCATATGTACATTGCTTTAAAAAAAAAATTTGTTTTCAATTTATCTTGGGCTTTGGGCTGAGTGCTGGGATTCAAAGATAAGTAAGATACAGAATCTTGCTCTCATGGACTATACCTTACTGAGAGTGACAGGGAAGAGACTTGAGATATGTACAGGGAGTTATGGGATCACAGAATGGGGCTACCTAACAAAAATGGAGGAGTTGATGAAGGCTTTCTGGAGCCGGTAAAATCTGAGCTGAAACGTAAAGGAAGAAAANAGTTTTAGTCTTTTATGTACATGTGAGTGAGCTGCATGCCGATGTGTAACTTCTGAATACCTTCACACATACATACTCTCGTTCCACTTGAAAACAAAAATAAAAATAGAAGACAATCTATAGGTACATTGGAATGCTGATAAAATGCAACATATATGTTTACACTTATGTATTTTTTGATATTGCCTCCGTAGATTAAAGGGAGCTTGTGCAGCATTTACTTGAATCTTTCATGTTTTACTCAGTGGTTTTTCATCCATGGAATAAATGGATGGTGTGGGATAAATACATACTCTGAAAATATGTTTAAATAATTACACCTACTCAGATAAATACATGATCTCATTTCCAACCTGTGAACACTGTTCTTTATTTTATCATTCAGCTCATGGTTTTCCTATCTTGAACACATTTTTCTCATCCTAGGATATATAATTAAAAGAGTTTCTTAGAATGTTTTTTTACATTTCTATTTTGACTCAGTTACTGAAACCAGAGTGTCCATGTTGAGAGACCTTAGGCTGATGTTTATTATAGCATAGGCATTACAGTCATTCAAAGTGTGACATGGATAATACTTTTACATTTTGGACTTTTTTTTTTAGAAAATGTAGAGGACAGCACTGATGAGGATGTACCTTTAAACAGTCCAGGATCAGAAGGAAGGTAAAAGAACCTTTAGAAACTTAATGAGTTGACTTGTTTCTGTAATATTTTTAATACTTTTATCTTGTTGACTCAATTAACATAAAACAAATAACTTTAGATTTTATGGCTAAGTGAAGAATAGTAGAAATAGTAATATGGAAGCCAAACTAAGTAATGCTTAACCATCAAAAATTTTAAAATAAATACTGAGATATTTAAGGAAGGAAAATGAACTATTTTGATTATTTTTAAATATTGTCTTTCTGTGTTTTCCATAGGCTTATAAATTTTTTTCCATACTTAAACTCATTAGAGGTCATATAGTTTTCTATATTGTTTCCTTTTATTCATATGATTAATTATTTATTTGCACATAGCTCACTGTCTTCAGACCTTATGAAGCTTTGTGGTGAAGTAAAACCAAAAAACAAGGTAAGAATAGAAAATACCAGGTAAACATTTTTTCTGATGTTCTTTATTATCACTATTAAATGCATAGGCCTTGGGCATAGGCACAGATTTCATATGATAGAAATTTAGTTCTTTATCATATTCTCCCTTGCAAAAAATTTATATTGACAAATGTCTCCTCTGTGGAACTTGTTATTTACTGTATCCTTGTGCTTTTTCTGCTAGGTAAGATATGATTATGGAGAACAATGCTTAAAATAATTTAGAATGACAGGATAGTTTTGAAATTTTAACATTCTAATACGTTCCTAAGTTTCTATTTTAACATATCTTGAGATGGTTTGAATGGGCCAACTCTTAATCATCATATTGTATTAAAAACTGAGACTATAATGCATATTTTAAAAAATAAAGTGTACATCCTGTTACAGGTGTGAGAAACAACATGGTATATTTCAGATTGCGTGTTGGTAGCATTTGTTACTAGATGAGTTAACTATCCATTTTAAGATGTTTGAAAACAAAGAATTCTTGCAGTGCTTAGTAAATATCTGTTGGATGAATAGATGAAATCAGGACCTGAAAGAATAGTACTGTACTAACACACAGGATGGATATAAGGTCCGCAGTGGTTAGCCAGGTAATATAGATAAATAATTTGACTAGATATAAGATAATTAACAGGAATCATTATGATTACCTGAGGTGGACATGGCCCATCTAAAGCAAATAGGCATCACTAACTAATGCTTATTTTTGCCATCATGGAATATGGGCCTAAGACTACCAGATCCTCAACTCTTTAAAGAGTAGCTTTAAATATGGATTTTAATGGAGAATTTCCTTCTCTTTAAAATACTGAGCTAGCCAACTGAAAAACATCTCCAGGCTTTATGTATGGTCCTTGAACTACCAGCTTCATGACATGTGGTTTGAGTTTGATTATTCTAAGTGACCAGAAATTACCCAATCTCAAAGAAAACATTCTAAAATAGTTTGGATTGAGTCTTAATGTGGAGGAGAGAATCTCTTAAGGTAACTTGGTCTTTCAGGCCCTGTGAAATCCAGAGAGAGATGTGAAGTGGTAACGTGAAGGTCATCTCCTTAAAAAACCATTGTGATTAGGAATTCCCATGAAAATAATTCAGTTGGCAATAGGGAAAATTGATACGGTGAAAAGCTGGCCTGCAGGGCTTCCTTTTTCCAAAAGTTTTCTGGTAATATCTATCACTCCTTTGGTACTGCATGGATGCCTAGTGTTAGTTGCTCAGTCATGTCTGACTCTTTGTGACCCCATGTACTGTAGCCTTCCAGGCTTCTCTGTCCATGAAATTCTCCAGGCAAGAACACTGGAGTGAGTAGCCATTTCCTTCTCCAGAGGATCTTCCTGATCCAGGGATCAAACCCCGGTCTCCTGCATTGCAGGCAGATTCTTTACTGTCTGAGCCACCAGGGAAGCCCATAGACGCCTAAAAGGATCTAATATTGTTTATTTTTCACTTATTGAAGAAATTAAATTGATTATATATTTTAAACAGACTTGTACCAGCACTACATTAAATGCAAGCCATATAAAGTTGAATTAAACAGGGTGTCTACCATTTAGAGGTTTATAATCCGGTAAACACTTTATCTTTTAGTATATTAGTGATAATAGCCAGCTCTAAGTATTAGCAACAAGATAGTCTGTTTTTTTAGGAGTATGGAAGGAAGTACTTAAATAAATAAAATAACCTTCACCTGCCTTACCATGCTGCCAAAAACTGACATGGACTGGTGTTGGATATCCATCAGGGAGATTAAACAGCCAATTGGGGTATCAGGGGAGCAGGGTCATAAAAATGGAGAAACAGATGTAAAAATTGATATGTAAAATTTAAATCTATATTAAATAAATTTATATATTATATAATATATATTTAAATGTATATTAAATAAGTCATCTAAGCCTGGGGAAGAACAGAATTTAGTTGAATGGCACTGCAACTATCTTTTGGTTTAATTTCTTTATTCCTTTTTTTTTTTTTTCTAAAATGATATAACGAGAAAGTTGGCCATTAGTATGAGGATAGCATAATAATATTGGCGGCAGACTGTCTGGTTTTGAATCTGACTTTGCCACTTACTAGCTGTTTGACTCTGGACTGTTAGCTATTCTGTACTTTAATTCTCTCATGTTGTGAATTGGGATAATAATAGTATATACTAATAGAGTAAATCATTTAGAATTTCTGGCATACAATAAGTATAATACAAACATTGGCTATTATTATGACCTCTAAAGTTCTCAGCTGGCTGTAGCTCTGGCTTGTGACTATCTTACATGTTGTGTTCGACACACTTGCTAAGAAAGACATGCTGAATGTTTTACCTATTTCAAACTAATATTAAATCTCTATTGCCTAATCATCTTCTCTGCAGAAGTTTGCATATGATTGCTTTTCCTTCCCTTCTCTGACTAGGCCCGAAGGAGAACCACCACTCAAATGGAATTGCTGTATGCAGATAGCAGTGAACTAGCTTCAGACACTAGTACAGGAGATGCCTCCTTGCCTGGCCCTCTTACACCTGTTGCAGAAGGGCAAGAGATTGGAATGAATACAGAGACAAGTACTTCTGCTAGGGAAAAAGAGCTCCCTCCCCCATCTGGCTTCCCTTCTAAGATAGGCAGCATGTAAGTCTGGCCCAGCTACACTAACTTCCTTTCTTTTGCCTTTTCTTTTTAAAAAAAAATATATGCATGTTACTAATTTCTTATTTCTTTTTTAAAAAATTTATGTAAATAAGATCTCTAGTTTTCCAAGTAATTTCTGTTAGGTGTTGTATCCCCTAATTTTTGCACATTCAAAATAATTTAAATAAGATATTCTTTGTTGAATTGCTTTGTCTGATATTTAACTTTTAGAGTCTTTCTTAAAGATTATAATTTTTATAAAGGCTGAGTTATAAATTAAAGGCAAAATTTATTTAGAAACACCTAAATTAAAGTTATAACTATAAAACCACTATATAAACAAAAGCTTTAAAAGTCTCTTAAATTTGCTCTTAATTATGTTAAGCCCTGGTTCTAAGACCCTGGTCAGGATAATAAACCTTGGCTGAAACTCTTGAAGAAAAGTACAAATACCAGTTAAAAACAATACATTTTGAAGCTTCCTAATTCTTTGCCCTGAAGTACATTGCGTGTCTGGGATGAGTGTACACACAAAGTGTAAAAACTGTATTATTAAAGATGTGAAGGAGGGACTGTTTCCTCTATGATATCTTAACAAAAAACATTCCTTTCAAAATCAATCTTATTTAGAATTTTTCATTATTATCTTGAGAACAAAGATTTCCCTACACAGGCCAGCATGTGTTTGTGTATATGTCTTTTCTTAGTTATATTAAAATTATATCAGTCATTCACTTGGTAAAGATTTTTAATGCCTTATTTCAAACTAATTCTCAAATATGATCTTGCAAATGATCTATTGGATGAGCACATCACTGCATTGAGAAATATTGCCAAAAAGTGGTACACACTATATGACTCTGTAAATATAAAATATAGCAAACTCCCCACCCCAACCTGAATATCTGTTTCCCATACTTTCTTCATCGATATTTTCATTGTCTTCCATTCAGTAAGCCCGTCTGCTACCTTTAGTTCCAAAATTAATGATGACACAGCTATCCTGCATGTGCTTGAGGTGACTTATGTAATTAATAATTGGATTTGCTACTAGAGATTGCTAACCAGTATAGCTTATGGCTTCAGTGCTTTTTTGATAACAGTAGAAAAAATGCTTTTGGTGAAGGTAGTGATGTAGAGCTGAGAACAGATTTTAGAGACTCCTATGTGTTCAGCATTTAGTCTATCAGATGAATAGAGACTTTTGGAACTTCAAGACTAAATCTATGACCTGGATTCCAGAATGCAGGTAATACCTCCTTGTTGCCTTCCACCCCCACACCCCTGTTTTAAAAATGTATCATTCATGACAGGTTGTAGAAAATATCTTTTAGACACTGTCTCTCCACATGATTTATTATCAAGTTTTCATAAATTAAGATGCTTGCATAGTTCTATACAAATTTAACAGTTGGTCATAGGTTTGGTACAGTGACTCATAAGTCATTAGTACATGACTTCCATTGCATGAAGTAAAATGATTTACTCAAGTAGGCCTTATGATTCAAATAATGCAGAACTTCTAAAATATGTTTTCCTCTAATTAAAAAAAATTAGGCACATAAAATTTAATTATATTTAGTTTTCACTTTCAAATAGGAATCATTGTAAGCCCATTTTAGGGATCCAACTTGCTAATTCCTTAGTGTTTTTTTTTTTTTTTTTTACTAATATAACTAGTCAAAGATAGCAAAAGTTCATTTTTTCAATTAAAATTCATTACCACTATGCACAGAAATCAGTCTTAAATTATTAATTACATAGCCACTGCTCAACATTTAGTCTATAATAAAACAAAAGTATTTTTAGTACTAAAATTTATATAGCTAATGTTTAAATACTAGTTAACTAAAATAATTGTGGGTTCTTTGTGATTGCCTGTAGTATTCTTTTGTGAGCGTGTAAATATTAATTCATTAAATCTCATTGTTTCTCATACTCTGATATTCTAATATTTTTGTTCTTGCAAAACTGTAAAGATAATTTTCCCTCAACTGAAGCAATTCTAACCAAACTTACACGCTTATGTTTTTAAATACTTGTATTTAAAGTAAAAAAATATTATTTTAGCTATTTGGCAATATAGCACTGATGTTTACATTCAAAGATAATGGTCATGTATATTTGACAATTTATATTGGACATGTATATTTATTAATGGACTTGTATATTTTACAAATTTAAAAATTAAAATATACAGTTGTCAAGATCCCATTAATTAAAAATAATTCGTGATATTTTCCTATCCTAGTTCTGTTTCGTTTCCAAATAATCTTTCTCAAATTCCAGGTGTTAATCTATTAAAAATTGAAAAGTTGCCAAAATTATGTGTATGTATTTAAAATTAGACAATTGAAGAATCTTCTTCTCTCTTAGTTCCAGGCAGTCATCCATGTCAGAAAAAAAGCTACCAGAGCCTTCCCCTGTAACAAGGAGAAAGGCATATGAGAAAGCAGAAAAATCAAAGGCAAAGGAACAAAAACAGTAAGCTATTCATGCTCTTTATCTAGTAGATTATGTGACATGTCTGATGCCCTTAGATGCTAAGGGACAGTGGTGAAATTATTTTCCATATTCAGGCTTACTCTGGGATTGTCACTTGGTCTTACAGAAAAGTTTGAAATTAATTTTGACTGTTATTTGATAAAACTGACATTGATTTCACCTCTTTAAAGTGATTAACAAAAGTCTAGTATTAGAAGGTATGTGCCATTGTGCCATTTTATTTCTGTTCTTTTATGTTTAAATTGATAATTATCCTCAATTTTTTTTGTTAAACTATTTTAATAGCTATTTGTATTGTTTTGTAAGGGTTAGCTTACTTAACAGTACACAATATAATCTGATGATCCACTTACCTGGACATTTGTAAATCACAATAACACAACAGACAGAAAGTTTTAAAAGGGTTAGAACCACTGACACCTTTCTACTCTATGGCATAGTGAGAGCTCTCTTAGGCCACCTCAGGAGCTGCATATGGCAGGTAGATCCCTGACATGGTCTTGAGTAGGAATATCAGTGCTAATCTATATTTAAGTATTGGTAAAGCAAATTTCTTTAACATAAAAATAATTATGAAAAGAAGCTTTCATATATTTTCTGTACCTGCGAAGACGATCTTACACCTTCCTCCTCCCTTGTACCAACATGCACACTCTCTACTTTGACCGATGGTTTAGCTGACTTGAATATCATGGAAATTACTTTTCTAATTAACCTTTTTCCTGTATTTAGAGATGAAAGTTACCTGTTTCTACTGAATTGAATGTCGTAATTATAAGCAGGAGGTAGGGGATAGGACAGATATGTAATTTAAAAATAAAAGAATAAATCAGCTGAATAGACAAATTCTTCTTAAACTCTCAGGGTCTGTTTCCCCATCTGTAAAGTGAACAACTTGGTTTCAACTCTCAAATAGTATAATTTTAAATTTGGTTTGCTTTATTTATACTGACTTCAGATTTAGGCAGACATTTTCTTTAGTGCCATCTTGTGGCCAATGTGACAAAATTCAGTGGAAAAATTTTTCAATGAAATAGTTTGGAGTACATTTTATCTTGTATGAAAGGAAGAGAGGATGAAAGGAAGGAATTCTATAATGAAAAGCTTTTTTTAAAAAATAAAAGCATGTTTCTTATAACATTTCTAACAAATTAAAGCCAATTAAAGCCACCTATGTAATGTTCTTTTTTTCTTGTAGCTCAGATTCTGGAACCTCAGAGGCTAGTCTTTCACCTCCTCCTTCCCCACCAAGCCGGCCCCGTAATGAGCTGAATGTTTTTAATCGTCTTACTGTTTCTCAGGGAAACACATCAGTTCAGCAGGATAAGTAAGTCATTAAGTAAAAGAGCCCCAATTATTTGTTATAATATTCTGAATCTTTCAATACAGTCTGTAAAAAACACTTAGCCTCTCTCTGTGTGGGAGATGGAATCTGACTTGTAAACTCTTCCCATATTTCATGTATTTTTCCAATGGAAAATGAACCATACAGACAAACTTAGAGAAATTTATTTTCCTGCTGAACATTATTCCCTGCTATGGATTTGCATTGCTGTACTTCCACACCTGTCTTGCCTTTTTTTTTTTTTTTTTTAACAAGTAAATTAGAATTAAAAATCTTTGCGATCACTTGAAGTTTAAATTTCTTGGGATTCTTCAGCTTTATTGAGCCCATACAAGCCTCTAACCCAGATAGCCTGCACTGAAAAGAGGCAAATTATTTTACTTTTGGTGCATGTATTATCTTCTAAAACCATTGTCATATGTGTATGGGTAAAAGAGTACTTTGATGGGTGGACAACATAGAACTCTGGGTTGTTGGGGAAGAGAAGTTGGAGAGGGATGGAAAATATAATTTTCATTAAATTTGAAGTGAAAAAATATTCTCACATTGAGCCAGAATCTCTTTTGCAAGAATTTCCTACTAACAGTGTTGCCATAAGGTATTTATTAACTGACTTCTCTGCTTTGAGTTTGAATGATAACATTGTGGATAATATACATACTATATATTCAGTATCCCACACCAGTTCTTTGTCTTTTATGGTATAATCTCCCTGTATATATCAGTTTCTGAAATTTATAAGGTATTGTTTCAGATCCATCTGGCATGTTTAGGTCATGCTAAATGGCTCTATGTACATAAGCATATCATCATTTTGAAAGATTGTTTAATCTACTTAATTTGTGGATACATTTTTTATTAGATTTTAATATAGTTTTAGCATGTCCTTTAAAATGATCTAGATAGGCTTTGTAAAAAAATATTTAAAAGAGAACATTGTTAAATCCTATCTCTTATTTAATTGAGAAAGAACAGAACATTAAGAATGTCTTTAGGAAGTCCATTTTCACAAGCAATATGAAGAATTACTCTCCCTTGCATTCACAGTCATAAAATTTTTGTGTCAGTCTTTTGATAATCTTGACAATCTAATCATAGTTCCAAATTTTCTGAAATTGTTTATGAGCTACCAATCATTTGACTCTGTTGTCATCTCTATAAAGTAAGATTTAGAATAACTGACTACACTTTCAAAAATCTCACCTAACTTTTAAATCACTTTCTTTGGGCTCCTTTTTGAGACTAGCATATTTTACCAGATAGAATTAGGTCCTACACATTGTTTCTGATTACATAATATGCAGTATTATGTAATCACTTTATCACCATTCTTCCCAAGTATTAGAATGACCAAAAAGTTTGTTTGGGAATTTTTCATAAGACGTTATGAGAAAGCCCAAATCAACTTGTGGTCAACCCAAGATACTATATAGTAATACAAGCTAAATAGATTTTGATAGTAACTAGACTTATTGTCGGTCCTGGAGGTTTCAGGTTAAGGCTGATGAGAGTAGCTCATCTATTTTTAAATTCCAGTAAAACCTCCTAACTATTACNGGAATTTTTCATAAGACGTTATGAGAAAGCCCAAATCAACTTGTGGTCAACCCAAGATACTATATAGTAATACAAGCTAAATAGATTTTGATAGTAACTAGACTTATTGTCGGTCCTGGAGGTTTCAGGTTAAGGCTGATGAGAGTAGCTCATCTATTTTTAAATTCCAGTAAAACCTCCTAACTATTACTAAGGGACTGCCTAGTCAGAAGAACTGCATGTTTTTGAGATGAATTAAAATCTAAGGTTATTAAATTTTGAATGATTTGCTTTCCATGTATACATATGATGTATTTGTGCAACTTCCGCATGAAGAGTCTAAATGTAAAGTAATTATCAAGAAGANTGCCTAGTCAGAAGAACTGCATGTTTTTGAGATGAATTAAAATCTAAGGTTATTAAATTTTGAATGATTTGCTTTCCATGTATACATATGATGTATTTGTGCAACTTCCGCATGAAGAGTCTAAATGTAAAGTAATTATCAAGAAGAATAAAATTCATTAATGGCTTTTGAGACAGAAAATGTTTCTAGTACTAGTCAAATTAGAGTCTTGAGGTGATGTACTTCACTAGCTTGATGCTGTTCCTCTTCAGGGCCTGTATTTTAGAAAGTGAGAGTAGATTAGGTTCTGTGGATCAGTAATAGAAAGTTCCCCCTTCCCAAAATTTTTGAAGAAAACATAAGCACAAAATTTTAACTAATTTGGCTATCAATGAATTTGCTGACATTCTGTACAGATAGAAAAGAAATGCACTATAAAGGAAATGTTTGCAGTATTTCTGTTATTCATAGTACTGAATCCGTTCAGTCTCAGTGTCTTTACCTGTTGACATCTGTTTCCTTTTTCCTCATAATTCTAACTCTTTCACTGTAGGTCTGATGAAAGTGATTCCTCTCTGTCGGAGGTACACAGGTACTTTCTATCTTTCCTACGTTCTGGCATTTCATTGATGTTCTAAAATGCCCTCCAAGAAACTTTAATCAAGTCTCATTTTTGTTGCACTCATAACCTGTAAGCCATATAAATGCACTAATATTTTTAAACATTAATTTTAATATATTTTTGTGAAGTCATAGCTTTCAAGGTAATGGCAAACTTTTTAAATATAATAGTATAAAAACTTGTGCCATTCGTATTCTGTCTATAATCTAAAACTTTTATTTAAAAGAAATTAAGTTTTATGAAAATTAATGTCAAGGTTTGCTCTTCATCAGACATTTTTTCCACCTCAAAGTATAGGAAGTGAATTAGGCATTTTTTCATGTTGATTTATTGATTTTAAATAAAACTTTATGGCAGCCTCTGTTATTTTAAAACAAAAGATATACTAGGGGAAAAAAGTATACTGTGGTACATAAAATATAGAAAGTAAAGAATTTTTAAAACATGATATTTTAAGCATTTTAGATGCTATTTTTAAAATAATGTTGCATTTTTTCATGTTATGGATTTTTTGGACCCTTAATTTCTCTTTTTTTCTTTCATTTCCTGTCCTTAGTAATCAATTTGTCTCCTTCTTTCTCTTTGCACTACTTTCCCATGTTTCATGACCATTTTCCTGATCATCAGTAGATCCTCCAAAAGGTAGGCAGGGGAAGGGAGAGGAAATTAATATCATTCACAGTATTATAAGACTTTACTGGTTTTTCATGGACCACAAAGCATTTTTTCCCTTTCACATCAGATCAGTTGTATAAGTTTGCAATATTAAAGTTGAGTTATATATTTCATAATGTAAATAGATTTTTAATAGAGAAAGAAATACCTTTGACTTATGTTTCCAACTTCTGTATTCTTTTTATTAATATTATCTTTTGTATCAGGTAAAGGCTATAAAAATTAACCCCAATATTCTGAATATTTGAGAGTATTTTTCAGTATCTAATGAATATAATATTATATTTAATGTTGAAATTATTTTCTTCCCTGAAGTCTGAATAAATAAAATACATAAGAATGAAAAAGAGACATCCTGGTCTCTAAGGTGTGCCATACATACGTTATTGAAAGTAGATATTTACCTTTGTAATTTTACAACCTTTCATGTGGCAGAATTGTGTTGAATGTTGTTTCATCAAGAGAACATTAGTAGATTCTTAGGATAAAGATAGTAATTTGAAGGAAGGAAATCTTTGGAGACATAGTGTTAAATAACCAAGGGTACTGTTTTAACTTTTTTCTTAGAATGATTTGTGTCATTTAATCTGCATTTGCGCAGATCAAAGCAGCTCTAAGCTTGTTAAAATGAATTATTTTATTTATAATCAGCTTGTTAAAATATACATACGTATATATGTAGTGTTTTGGAAGTAAGTATTATAGCAATAGACTGCATTAGATCATAACTTTTCAACATCTGAAGCAACAGTTAAAATTTGATGGCTTCAGTTCATAACTATAAACTCTACATAATAGGATTTCAAAATCCAATTTTAGACTTTTGAGGAGGTGTCGCTACCATTTCTATTTCAATCTGTAGAATTTTTAGATAACCCACAAATTACTGAGCATTAATTTCAAGAATCTCAAATTAATATGTATATACAAATAATACTTTGGATTTTGTAGTTATTCATCCATGTGATGGATGATTCATGTGATCCATCCATGTTCCTGGTCTTATTTCTGCTGATGAGAAACTCCCTTTACTTTTTGAAATCATTATAACTAAATCCTAAAAATAAATATTTCTTAATCCTGAGCCTAATTTATTACCTCTTTAAATTTTTGTTCATTGGTCTGTCATCAGCCTTCTTGAGCTATACTAGCATTAATCCAGTACATCTTTTTTGCATGCATATGACAGCTCTTTAAATATTTAGTACTTTTGTATGGTCTCTCCAATGAAAGTTCTTTTATCAGCTCAATAGATTTAGTCTGCTTCTAATGTGGTATAGTCTGCAGATCCTTCTTTTTGCTTCTATTGTTTTGAAAAATCTCCAGGTTTTCAAAGCCCTTTTTAAAATGTGGCCTCTAGAATTCCACTTCATTCTAGATGCAGCCTTAGCAGAGTATAGTAGTTCTATTGCTTTCTTTCTCCTGAAATATTTACTTATATTTCAGAAATTACTGAAAATAGTGTTAGAGGAATCATACATTATTGATCCATAGATCTTGTATTCAATAAACACATTTCTTTAGCTTTTAAAATCTAATTAAGCCCCTTTCCTACTTGTTCTATCTTCAACTTAAATTTTATGTTTAAATTTTACCCAGTGAATATTTTAGTACTAAGTACATACTTAAACAGATTTTGGGAATACTTTTCTAGACAATATAGCTCTTTAATACGTCAATTTAGGAAGCATGAATTCAGTTCAGTGGAAAGACTGACTAGATATTGAAGACCTTTTTCCAGAATGAGAGGAACATTGATTCTAGGGGTAACTTTATTGCCACTGATGGAACTACCTTACTACAACAATTTCAAACTCACCCACCATGAATGTAGGGATATCATTTGAAAAGCTTTTTATATGGACTTTATTGGAGTTGATATACATTTTGAATATGACATTACCCTAGTTTGATGCCTATTAATTTTGCAAAAAACTCCCATGAGATGTTATCGCTTACTCATGAGCAGTTAGGTGTCTGTAATTTTTGTGATTATTTTCTTAATAGTCAGTTCAGTTCAGTTCAGTTCAGTCACTCAGTAGTGTCCGACTCTTTGCTACCCCATGAATCACAGCACGCCAGGCCTCCCTGTCCATCACTATCTACCAGAGTTCACTCAGACTCATGTTCATCGAGTCCGTGATGCCATCAAGCCATCTCATCCTCGGTCGTTCCCTTCTCCTCCTGCCCCCAATCCCTCCCAGCATCAGAGTCTTTTCCAATGAGGCAACTCTTCACATGAGGTGGCCAAAGTACTGAAGTTTCANCGTCTTTTAATGTCATGGCTGCAGTCACCATCTGCAGTGATTTTGGAGCCCAAAAAATAAAGTCTGACACTGTTTCTACTGTTTCCCATCTATTTCTCATGAAGTGATGGTTCCCTCTATGAAACAACAAGTTTTACCCATCTGTAATTTCTGAAATCCACTTTTTTTTTCTTCTTTCTGGAATATTGGATCTACATATTTTATCCCCTTTATTGATTCTCTTAGCATACCAACAGTGATTTTGCCTCCACAATGGTATATACTTTCAAAATCTTGTGATATAATGATTTAAAAATAGAAATACTTGAACCCATTGAATGTCCATTGTCAGTTCTAACTTATATTGGGCTCACATTTCTTGTGAATTATTTCTGTCCCTGGCATCTTAAAGGTTGTTCTCATTCATCAGAATGTGGATACAGAC
Organism: Neotragus moschatus; assembly: GCA_006410615.1. Classification (NCBI taxonomy): domain Eukaryota; kingdom Metazoa; phylum Chordata; class Mammalia; order Artiodactyla; family Bovidae; genus Neotragus; species Neotragus moschatus. The sequence continues at coordinate 598,701 of SJYA01000868.1, forward strand.
AGCTTTATCTCTGAATCTGTTCTAATATTAGGCTATCTGTCTTACATAATGGACACAGGTTCATGTGTGCTAAGTCACTTCAGTCATGTCCGACTCTTTGTGACCTTATGGACTGTAGCCTTCCAGGTTTCTCTGTCCGTGGGATTATCCAGGCAAGAATACTGGAGTGGGTTGTCATACCCTATTCTCAAGGATCTTCCTGACCCAAGGATTGAACTCGCATCTCTCATATATCCTGCATTGTCAGGTTCTTTACTACTGATGCTTCCTGGGAAGCCCATAAAATGGACATATTTCAGCATAACTTTTCTTCTTGCTCTGAGCAAAGATACGTCTAACTTATATATATATATATTTTTTTTTTCTTAATTCACCCTCATTTTTAGTCTTCCCAATACAATTATTTCAATTCAGATTCTGTCTCAAGCTCCTTTAGGATAGGGACAGTGTTTGGATAAACTTTACATTTCCACAGTTCATAGTCCAGTGGCATAAAGCAGAAATTCAAAAAATATTGAACAGGAGAAAGCTCCAAAGAGCATCACTATTCTTTTAATATCTTATGCTTTTTTAAAAAACTTTCTTTGAGATTGTTAGAATTTTAAAAGCTTTTGTTATTTTGAGCCATTCTCCCTTTAGATTTCAATTTATGCCATCATTCTTGTATTTCTTCAAATGTGTTTGAAATCTGCTTTCTTAGTATTTTAGGTAGTATGTATTATACCATCTTTAAAATGTATTTTTTTTTTGACATAGAATTCCAGTCTGATAGTTAGATCTTCCAGTTTTCCATCATTAATGCTTCTTATTTTTCATAATTTACTGTATTTGAATAGCTCTCAATATTACTTCATTAAACTTTGAAGGGATAAAATTGTTAGTGAGAAAATTCAAATGTACTGTTGACTTCGCTCTTTGCAGAATACAGCTGCTAGAAGATTCCTAAATAGTTGATGCACTTCACTACTATTATAATTTCACACTTTGTCCCTTTGCTTTTAAAAAAAGACAAGGAGCAATCTGGTTTTTCAGTTCGGTTTAGTCGCTCAGTTGTGTCCAACTCTGGTTTTTATATAGTACCAATTATTTAGAACAACTTCTTAAAGTCAGAGAAATAAAAAAAATAGTTTCATGATATAGCTACTGAAAAAAATCTTATTTTTCCCCCACCTCAGGGGCATAATCAACCCGTTTCCAGCTTCAAAAGGAATCAGAACTTCTCCACTTCAGTGTATTCATATAGCTGAAGGGCATACAAAAGCTGTGCTCTGTGTGGATTCTACTGATGATCTTCTTTTCACTGGATCAAAAGGTGCTAATAGTTGTATCATGTGATTATTTAGCAGATCTTCTTAATGATTACATTTAACAGGTTTTGAAAAATTTCAAGCTGCTTAAGACTCATAAGAATCTGAAAGATGATATTGTTCAACTGCTGAATTATATAAAATATAAAATCATTACATAGTTGAGAAGAAAGTAAAATCTCTGTTGATGTTATGTGAATAGAATGGTGAAAGAATACATCTCGGTTTGGTAACTGAACACCTGATGCATGCAAAGCCCTGAGCTTAGTAGCGCAGGCTACATAAAAATCCATAAAAGGCCATTACAGTGTACACTGTGGTAAAATAATAAAATGGGTAGCAATCACCATTTCTTGAGCACTTAATAAGTGTCTGAAACTATACTAGCCACTGTGTAAATTTTACCTAATTTAATTCTCACAACAATGCCAATGTTACATCCTCATTTTACAGATCAAGAAGCTGAAGATTCCAGCAATTAAATGATTTTTCCAGATAAGCTTAGCTAGTAAATGGAAGAGCCAGGATTAGAAACTTAGGTCTGTGCATCACCAAACCTACACTTGCAGGCAACTAGAAATTAACTATAAATGATTTAAAGAGTTATACCTAAATATTTGGGGTTTCAGAAGAGAAAGAGATTATGCTAAATTGTGAAGGAAGTCTTTGATGAGGAGGCACTTAGGGTGAACCTCACTGGATTGTTTGGATATTGGCAAATAAAAATTGGCAACCAAGATTAGAGAGCCGTGTAAGCAGAGATATGGAGGTAGATGGTTTTGGAAACTAAATCCAGTTGGCTTGAAGAGTCGAATATATGTAGTAGTGGTGGATAATGAGTCTGGAAAGATGAGAAGGAAGCATATGCAGGAATTTGGGAAGCTAGTTTAAGCCTTTTAGCATTTAAGGATATTACAAGATAAAGGGAAAAACCTTGACAGCACTTGTAAATAATAGCAAGCAATTCCCCAATTAAAAAAAAAATTGCTCTGTAAAAATATAATTTTCTAATAACTCAAATTAAATTTATTTCTCCAGGATAATTAGATACTTATGTCAGAAAGGCAAAGTCTTGAATAGAATAGTTTAATGATCATGTGTATGATTATGTTAATGAAGTCAATTAGTGATCTCTGGAAAAGAAATGTGTATGTAGTTCTGCATGTGGAGTGTTGTGAGAAGGTAAGAGAGTATCAAAACAAAATATTTTGAAGAGGCTGATTTGGAATGGCCATTTTAAATTCAGGGGCAATTTGAAATAAGACTATCAATATGTCTATTTTAAAATTTTGTATAATTATTCTTTAATACCACTTGATACATACACCAGATATTCTAGCTTTCATCTAATCCTTATACCTACTTTGCCCTTGAACCTGCTGCAAAGTGTCAAGGATAGAGTTGGGATGCTATTACAAGTTAATTAAATAATTACCATTTTCTTATCTCATTTTTTCTCATAGGAGAGAAATTGTTATTGCTAAGAGAATCTAATTTAGTTCTTATTGATAATATTTCCTCTTTTTTATTTGCTTTTAGATCGCACTTGTAAAGTATGGAATCTGGTGACTGGGCAGGAGATAATGTCACTGGGAGGTCATCCCAACAATGTAGTATCTGTAAAATATTGTAATTATACAAGTTTGGTCTTCACTGTGTCAACATCTTATATTAAGGTGTGGGATATCAGAGATTCAGCAAAGTGTGTTCGAACACTAACGTAAGTAATTTAGAGACAAATACCATAAGGGGCGAATAGTTCTTGTTTATAAAATATAAGAAAAGATAGGTCTATATATGCATTTTTGTTTATTTATACCTGTCCACTTGCAAAGAATATTAAAATGTTTACAATAAGAATGTATGTAACATAAGGTGAAAAAATATTGAGAAAATAAAATACAATAGTTTAATATTAAACAGAAAAGGAGGAGAAGTCATATTTAATCTGTGACTCAATATACATTTCATATTTCCTTCCTCCCAAAAACTAAGGAGTTGAATTTTCATTATTACTTGATGTAGTAAAGTGATTTACATTACTTGTTTCAAATGAATGCCACTCCTTGGAAAATGGCTGAAATCACCATTATAGACAATTAAGAAGTACTTGCAAAATTCCATTAGCATATATTAAATAATTGAATAATTGAGGAGTGTTTTTCTTAAGACACACTGATTTGATGTTAGCCTGTGTTTCATAATTGTAGATTGGACAATTGGAGAATGAATTTATTTTCTGCATCTGTTATTATATACGTCTTTAAAACATACAGCAAATAATGATTCTTTTTCCCATAAGATTAATGAACTGTTTCACATAATTGAAATTTTAATTAAAAAATGAATTCTATTGGTTTAAATAAGAGAAAGGAGCTTAAGGATGGTTAATTTTTACTAATTTGTAGAGTGAAGATTATTAACACTTAAATCGTATTTTATATGTTGAGACTACTAAGTATTTACTATGCTGAATACAGGTCCCTTGAGGGAAATTTTATAGGAAAAAACACTATCTTAGAAATTTACCAATCCAGTTGACTCATTAAAATCATTGGAAAATGTTTATTTTAACTTGATTTGTTAGAATTTAGCTAATAAAATGATTCAAAATTGAAAAACATATTTGCTATTTAGAATTTAGCTGAGGAAATAAATCATGTTTAAGTCTTCCACATAGTAAACAGTCCATATATGATTGGGTAAAGTATACAAAAACTCTTACTCAAAGGGTCATACCTTATATATGAAAGAAACATTGGTTTGTTCCTCAGTGGACTACTGCAAGCTGCAGGAAAATGAATTAATTTGTGGCACTGTATCATTTGTTGAGCCTGGCAGGCTATAGTCGGTAGGGTCACAAAGAGTTGGACACAACTGAGTGACTGAGCACATGCACACATCATTTGTTGAGTTTTGTTACATTGGTTATCTAGTCTTTTCTGAATCATATTTAAGTCATCTCTAATAGGGCCCAGAACCTGGATACTCAGGTGGCTTTGTGGTAAAGAGTCTGTCTTTCAGTGTAGGAGATGCAGGAGACGTGGGTTCAGTCCCTGGGTTGGGAAGATCCCCTGGAGTAGAAAATGGCAACCCACTCCAGTATTCTTGCCTGGAAAATTCCATGGACAGAGGAACCTGGAGGGCTACCATCCATAGGGTAGCAAAGAGTTGGACATGACTGAGCGTGACACAGTGACTAATAGAGCCCCAAATTCGTAGTGTTATAACTTGCAAAGTAAGAGTCTTAAGCCATGTTATCTTCTTCTCTTCATTCATTTTTTTCATTTATCTGTCTGTCAATGAAGATAAATGAAAGGTGGCACAAAGGTGGCACTTTAGTTTATTAGTGCCACCTACGTGCATGTGAAGTGCTGTGCTAGGTATAGTGCCTACAGTGACCAAAGAACACGGATGTTGCCTACAGCCCGTTTTGTGGGAATTTCAGGAATTCTATGACTAACTCTTGTCCAGAATTGTGACTTACTTTGTTTTGTCTCTGTTAAGGTCTTCAGGTCAGGTTACTCTTGGGGATGCTTGTTCTGCAAGTACTAGCCGAACAGTTGCTATTCCTTCTGGGGAAAACCAGATCAATCAAATTTCGTTAAACCCAACTGGGACTTTCCTCTACGCAGCCTCTGGAAATGCTGTCAGAATGTGGGATCTTAAAAGGTAGAATTTTAAAGAAAATGTACTTCCTGTATATGGCAAATGCAATTTTCACACATTAATATTAGTGCTGGTGCAATCTAATTTATATAACTCCAGAAGTTGATATAAAATCCTAGATTTTTCTGTTTGATTCAGCACCCCTAAATGTCTCATCTATCCTCATTAGCACCCTCAAAATTTTTCTTTCTTTTAATCTACATTGCTGGGGAAAACAAAAAGAAAATAGACTTTATTAATATTTGTCAATAAGTTTTATTGTTTACTAAGAAGAGAACAAGATTCTCATGCTAGTTACATCAGTACCTTTGAAAGAATTATTTTTTGTAACATCACTTATACATCTTATATTTCAAAATTTTCAATTTATAAACCTTAAAAGTTTGATCATAAATCTTCACAGGATTTTTATGAATATAAAATTATATATGTATATATGATGAAGTGTTAAGAAGATGAAGTGAGTAAAAAGAGAATACCATGCATTACATCTTTAATTTGATTTTTATTTGCCATGAAGTAGGAGCTTTCATCCTTCATTTGAGTGTTTATTTTAGATTTTTTTCTAGTTCTTAAAATGTTGGCAGCAAGGGAATATTTATTTATTAGTTAACAAATATTTATTCAGCATCAACTGTGGCAGGCATTATACCAATACTATGGTAGGTACTGGAGATATAGATTGTGCAAGACAAATTTGATGTCCACCTGCTTACAAGATAAGCAATCTTGTAATAAATAAAGTCCACAAAATAGGCAATTACAAGATTCTGAGTAAAGCTGGTAATTCAGGTAATAATCCCATTTAGAAAGGTTTTGTCAGTGGTAAATCAAAGGGAAATTTATTTTAGAAATTTTGAGGGTAACTATTTATTACTTGTAACATTTTAATGGTTGGTTGAAAAAGTATAATAAGCATAATTTATAGATAAATAAATGAGAAGAGAAAGAAGAAACACAGTCATGACTACCGTTTTAGGGAGAAAAAGTAGAAAATTGAAAACAGTGCTTGTTTAAGAAAATTTGGAATGTGATGAGAACCAGGTTTATTCTTAAAGATATTAAACTTGACTTGTATTCAGAGTACCATGGAGGAAGATACTCAGTATCATGACATGAGGCAGAAAAGATACCAGCTTCTAAAAATTTTTACACTTTCTTATCTGCTGAAAAGTTAGATCCTTTGAAACTTGCTTGCTTTCAGCAACATATTTAAATACAGATTCATCTCAACAAATTAACTATAAAAAGGAGTTACAAGAAATAGTAATATTCTAGAAGCCAGATATATCTCTGTATTCCAGCAGCTTGATCTGAGGTAGGATTATGAAACAGAAGTTCATTGCTACCTCCTGACAATGGACATCACACTTTTCTACCAGTCATATATATTCCTGGCCATTTTCATACCTTTGTAATAACTGATGAAATGGACTATATTTTCTGATGTACACATATGCACAAATATGTGTACATATGTGTATATGTATAATACGTGTATACGTATGTGTGTATATATGATACTATATATATGTGTAATAAAATAATCTTACTTTCTCCAAATTGTTATTTTCTAATTATATCAATGACATAATTGTTTTAGTCAAATTAAAAATTGATGCTAATAAATCAATCATATGTCCATAACATGTTGAGACATTTAACAAATTAAGGTTTATCTGGACTTAGGTTGGAGTTAAAATTACCCTAAGCAAGTTTTTGGACTTTTGATGCTTTTTTTTTACTATCTGAATGACATCAGCCACTTTGGAATAACCTATTTAGGATTCCTAAACTTCCATCAGAGAATCAATTAGTTTGGCTATTTTTTGACTCTTAATTTGAGGACAGTTGCACAGAGGTGGAGTTAAATCAAAAAAGAACAGTTTTAGCAAAGACTGTTATTTTTATTGAGACTTAGCCTCAGCATACTAAGAAATATTTTCAAACAAAATTATTTTTCTTTCTTTTTAAAGGTTTCAGTCCACAGGAAAGTTAACAGGACATCTAGGCCCTGTTATGTGTCTTACTGTAGATCAGATTTCTAATGGACAAGATCTAATCATCACTGGCTCCAAGGATCATTACATCAAAGTGTGTATAATAAAGCTATTAAATTATATTCTCCTATTAAATGATAAGTTTGACGTATTCAGATGTATCTAGGATGCTTTTCTCTTAATCAGTCCTTTTTTCTCATTTCTAGACTTTACTTTTTCTTTCTGATCTTTTCCTCACTCAGTTCCTGATTTTGTTATCCTATTTAAAAATATATTCTCACTTTTTCATAGAGGATATGTTGGGAGGGATTTTAAAGACATTTTTTACCTCGGTCATCCAACTAATGCTTAAATCTCATCACCATCTTTTATACTGAGCATATTATGGTCTTCATGTTTGTTTTATGCCAGTAGCAGATAAGATGAGGAGAGATGAAAAGTTTGATTCTGGAGATGTTAAATTTGAAATACTAATAGAGGACCTCTTCATGTAAGCCAATATGCCATTTGAAAGGCAAGTACAAAGTCCATGATAAGTTATGACTAGACACATGTTTCAGAACCATTCAAATAGAAGCAGATGTTTAAGGAGTAGTTGATATGTCCAAAGAAGAGAGGTTGATATGACTCAGCCTTGGGGAATCCTCTAAGGACCAACAGGAACAAAAAGAGAATATAGTAATAAAAAGAGACAGAAAGACTGTAAGTAATCTTTTTTTAGAAACTTTTGTTATGAGATGAGAAGTGGGTTAATGACTTGAAAATAGAATGGTTAATGCAAGAGGATTTTGTATTGGTAGACTTGAGCATGTTTATATGGTTAGAAAATGGGCTTAGTGGAGAGGGAAAGTATGAAGAGTGAAGTAGTAGTAATTGGTGAATCAGATCAAAAAAGAATCAAATCAGATCAAAGATGTGAACCTTGAGAAAAAGTAAGTACACTTTAGTATCTTGGAAAAAAGGGAAGGATAAGAGAATGCTTGAAAATAAAAGGAAACTTTTGTAACTGTGAGGGGAAGGGGTGGTCCAGAAAGTCTATTTTTGGTTATACTAGGCTTTTTAAAAACTCACAAGTTCACTAGTTAAGAGAAATGAGGGCAACTGAAGGGAGTGACATTGAATGGTAGCTTTGGGGAATTTGTGATGACCACCAAGATTGCAGAGCTGCCTGATTGTGTTTAAATAACAATCATATCATTTATTTGAGTTTCAACTGGATTGTTATATGTAACATTTTTATTATTTAACATATCATTTGTACACTTACACATGAAAAATTGGTTGTCTTTCTTAAGAGCTTACAAACATGTAAGCCTGTGACATGCGAAAATTAGGGCTCAGGTTCATCCTGAGTCACTCAAAGCAAGTCATTTTTGTTAGTAAAATGTTTATAACAAGTCACATTCGGTTAATATACATGTGTATGTGTTTCTATGAATGAATACCTAAGGTGCTTATTTGTAAGTTAAATAGGATGACTACTTTCATTTTGCTTTTATTTAGATGTTTGATGTAACTGAAGGGGCCCTTGGAACTGTGAGTCCCACCCACAATTTTGAGCCCCCTCACTATGATGGCATTGAAGCATTAACCATACATGGGGATAACCTATTTAGTGGGTCCAGAGATAATGGAATCAAGAAATGGGATTTAGCTCAAAAAGATCTTCTACAGGTAATTCCAAACCTTTTCATGAGATGCAGTGGGTACTTCAAAGTCATCAGTATTCTAAAAAGAATACGAAGAGTCTCTATGTAGATTTTCATCATTTAGGGATGGTATCAATCAGGGCTTTCTCTTAAAAAGTGTTTCATTATCACCTACCAGAGTTACTAATTATGAAAAGGGCAACATTGGACATTTAATGATATCTCATAGATAAGAGAAGAATAGACTCTGATAAGAATTAGAAGCTCTGGGATTGCCCTGTGCATGTGTTTACTAAATACAGGCTTGAAGTGAAGAAGTCGGTTTCTCATTTTGTTTTCTTTTTATGGACACTTATTCCAAGGGCTTCCCTGGTGACTCAGATGGTAGAGAATCTGCCTGCAATGCAGGAGATCCAAGTTTGATCCCTGGGTTGTGAAGAACCCCTGGAGAAGGGAATGGCAACCCACACCAGTATTCTTGGCCTGGAGAATTCCATGGACAGAGACTGGTGGGCTACTGTCCATGGGATTGCAAAGAGTCGGACATGACTGAGCAACTAATACTTCAATACTTTCACACATATTCCACAGAGTACCAAGTTTTGCTAAGGTCAAAGCAGTCTAAATGATTCTTCATCTCATTTTCATACATCCAAGAATGGTGGTTCTCTCATTTCCTATAGAATGATAGTTGGGTTGAAGTGTTTTGTCAGTATAATCAAGTATCAGTAGCTTTTCCTAATTCCCAGAGGAATTGTTCTCCGTTTCAGGCTTTTTCTTATATGTGTATGAGTGTGTATGTATGTATTGCAATTGCTCACACTTTCCTGCTTACAATCAGACAAAAAAAAAAAAATGAACAAGTAGCATGAATGTTAATAGAAGAAACTGGCAACAGGCACATATATTGCACTCAAAAGCTTTTCTTTTATAGATATACATTCTAGGATGTCTTTTATATTATATATATGAATACATATATGCATGAAATGTGGTCATATAGTCTGAGCTTATAATTATTGTTTGTTGTTGTTGTTTAGTCGCTAAGTTGTATCTGACTCTTTTGCGACCCTGTGGACTGTAGCCTGCCAGGCTCCTCTGTTCATGGGATATCCCAGGCAAGAATACCGGAATGGGTTGCCATTTCCTTCTCCAGAAGGTCTCCCTAACCCAAGAATCAAACCTGAGTCTCCTGGATTGGCATGTGGATTCTTTACCACTGAGCCACCAGGAAAGCCCATAAGTATTGTTTACACATTGTGAAACATGTAGGTTAGCTCCAACCTTCTTCAGAAAGCTTTAGGCCTCTATGTTCTCTTCCAAAATTTAAGGCAGCGATTTTAGGAGACAGTCCTTATATTCTACATACCACATGTAGTTTTCAAACATGTTGTGTGAGATACGTCTTCTAGAAAGGTGAGATATTTACTCCTTTGCAGAGGCAGTGGTGTTTGAAAATTTCGGTATACTTTCCATGCGTTTTAGATTCTATAGATTTTTTAACATTGTAGGCCTTTAATACTGATAACACTGATGATAACTAGAGAATTAAATTGAGGAGCAAATTACAGATTTATCTGTTTAAATCACTAAGAGTTACTTAATAGAAAATAATTTTTATGGTTTCCAGACCAATTCAGTGTTCCAAAATTTGAATTTGTCAATAAAAACTTTGGTAACTTATTTTGGTGTGAAAATGTCAGTTTGAAAGGCTTCCCTTAAGCTGCTAATTTTTCTTTTTTCTCTCAGCAAGTTCCAAATGCACATAAGGATTGGGTCTGTGCCCTGGCAGTGGTACCAGGCCACCCAGTTTTGCTCAGTGGCTGCAGAGGGGGCATTTTGAAACTCTGGAACATAGACACCTTTGTGCCAGTTGGAGAGATGAAAGGTCATGAGAGTCCTATCAATGCCATATGTGTTAATTCCACCCACATTTTTACTGCAGCTGAGTAAGTTTTTCCTATTGGTTACTTGTGTTCAGATTTAATAAATACTATAGGTTGTAAATATTTGGAAACATAGAACATATGAAATCTCTTTTATTACAGCCATTCCAATGTCTATTTATGATGTTTTATTTATATTTTCTGAGATGCACTGTGGTCACTGAGTTTGAACTCTCTAGGTTATATGATAATAGTGTTACTGCTGTGTCAGCTCTCTGCTTAGACTAAGAAGTCTGCTACCAGATCTTCCTGTAGCAGTTTTAATTTTTAAAAAATCATTCAGAAGTGATTAATTTCTAAATTGTCTTTCCAGAAAAGGCGTCAAACTTGCCTCATTCTTCACATTTAGACCAAATCATTAAAAAAAAAACAACTCTTTTATGCCTCTTCCACCTCCTTTAAAATCTAAGTACATAGTAATACTATATACTCCTTCCTTCTTAGAATGGCTGAATTGATTAATTTATTTGCTCATTTGGTCATTCATTATGAATCTCCTGTGTGCCAGACACTGTTCCAAAACCTTGGGAATAGAGAACTGAACAAAACAGATATAAATCCTAATTTCATTCTAAGGATCACGGTAAGAGATACTATGGAGAAAAAGCAAGCAGGGAAGGGAGATGAGAGCATCACTAGGAACAGGGGTTGCACAACAGAGTGGACAATGAAGATCTTACTGAGAAGGTGACATTCAAGAAGATGCTTGAAGAAGGTGTAGAGATGTGACCATAGAAATGACATAATATGTATTATATCATAATACGTTATGTATAAGTACTTTTGGAAAGGAAATCATATGTACTATATGTGAGCTGTTCATCTCATTCGAAATGTAGTTTCTCATGAAAATCTCCTTATGTCATTTGTGTACCAATTATGTTACTTAATTTATTGAGCCATTTCTTGATTCATCTGTCCTAAATACACGATTACCCTAATTTTATTTTGAAACTTCTGCTAAATTTCTGTGGTGTCTCTTTTTATTTGTGCTGTTTCCACTGAATCCCTTGTCTCATTTAAATTTACTTTCTGTCATCTCTAAAATACATCAAAGATTTCCTTTGTGTTTTTTTCTAAGATGCTTATCTTAAATGCTTCGATAGCGTTTATGCTATTGCATAAATAGCAAATAGCATTGATGCCATTTCCGAGATACATTACTTTCTTAAGTTTCATCACTTTTGTTTATTCCCTTAGAAACTTATTTGTCCTTGACTATTTATGGGAAATAATACCCCTCATAGCTGTGGGACACTAAAAATTATTATGACTTACTGAGGTCTGATCACTGAGGTATGATGTAATATTTTTATTCCATGATACAGTTTTATTTTTGAGAAACTGAAAATGTCCTCAATTTACTCACAGTGCATCAGATGCAGATGTACGTACCATATAACATAAAATCAGGAAAATAACCAATAAAATCAGAAGGCCTATTTTCAAATTAGTTCCACTTATTCATTACCTAACAAACCTTTATATGGGGCTTATTATCTACCAGACATTGTTCTAAGTGTTTTCAGGCACTAACTCATTTAGTCTTCATAAGAACTCTAGAAAGTTATTATTGTAATCCCTATTTTATAGGTGGGAAAACTGAGGTACTTTGTAATTCACAGTCCTTATATAAGTAATTCTGTCATATATGATTTCTGAATCACATTGATTTTTCTTATGATATAGGTCTTATTTTTTTCTGATTTTATGTCATATAATATTTTATTGAATGCTGAACATTGTAGTGTGTTTTGAGTATGTGGATTTTGTTTTATTCCTTTAAAGACAGTGAGTTTTACTTAAAGTTATGTAAGTTACTTGTGGTTCAGCTCATCTTTTTGAGACTTCATCTCGGGTTTTTACTGAATGTCTTGAATGTTTGATGCTATTCTCTACTTTACTGGTCAGAACTTGACTCTCACAGCTGTGTTTTGGTGTGGCCGTGCAGTCTGACTCTACTCAGCTGCAGCTTAGCCTTCAGTCAAAGCCATTAGGGGACCCCTATGTATGTAGATTGGTGGAATGTTTTTCCCTATAACTCCATAGTCCTTTTTGCATAGCTCTCCCCTCTTCTCTATTTGGTTTTACAGATTACAGCTATTTCACACTGCCCAGATTTTATTACTGTCTTTTCAACTCTGATCCTGTGGTCTTCTATGTATTTCCCCTTTTCCTTGCTGTAGTGTGGCGAGTGCTTCCAGACTGAAAGCCAGGGCTGTCACAGAGCTCACCTTCCCTTGTTTCCCTTTTCTCAGGAATTACAGGCCTAAAGTACCCATGCCCCAGTTTCTGAAAATAGTTGTTCCATGTATTTTGTCAAGTTTTCACTTTGTGGTAACTCACAGAAGTGTTTAACCTGGCATAGGTTACTCTGTCATGACTAGTAGTGGAAGTTTGCTCGTCTTAGATTTTGTATGTCCAAAACTGAACCCCCAGCCTTCCTGAGAAACCTGCTCATCCTATGTCCTTCTCCATGTCATCTGAAGGCTTCTCTCTTTTTTTTTCTGTTGCTCAGTACAGAAACCTTCATTCCTCCCTTTGTTTCATACTCCATATCCAATTCATAAGCAAACTATGTTGGTATTCTACCTTTGCATTATATCTACAATCTGACTACTTCTCACGCTGCCTTTTGTTACCTCACTGACCCTAGTTACCATCAGCTCTTGGATTACTACAATAGCCTCCTAAATAAGCAAGGTCCCTTGCCCATATGTAGTCTATCCTCAATATGGACACCAGAGTAATTTTAAAAAATTTTTTAAAATTATGATCATCTTGTTCTTTCTCTGCTCAAAAACTTGTATTGGTCATCCACTTTATCTAAAGTAGAAGCTGTACTTGATCTAAACCCTTTGAACATTTGTCCTCTCTCATCTTAACATTCTAATACCCTCTGGCATGTTCCTTCTCCTACAGCATTGATAATATCTTTGCTGGTCTTGAACATATCAGGCTTATTCCAGCCTTAAGACACTTGCCCAGAGTGCCTTCAGAGATCTTGATCTTCTAACATTTTTCTTTCTTAGTAAGAATAACCCTGTGATTTTATTTAAAGTTGTAATCTCTCCTATCACCTACCACTCCTGATCCTGATCCTCTTTGTTATACTCTCTAATTTTTCTGTCACATTTATTACTTTCTAATAAACTATATAATTTTTATTGTTTTATTGTCTGTCTCCTTTTGCTAGAATATATGATCTACAAAGGCATAGGATTCTGTTATTTATTTATTTATTTTTAATTGATCCCAAGCACCTAGAATAATGCCTGGGACACTGCAAGTTCCCAATAAACATTTGTTGAATGGATGGTTGAATGAATAAATGGAATAGATAAATGGGTGGACAAGTGAACATATCCCCTTACTGTTTTCAATTATCTGTGCTGTGTGGGCTGGTGAAAGATTATTGTTTCCCCTAGTTTTATTGAGATATAATTGACATATAACACTGTTTAAGGTATAACAGTAGAATGACTTGACTTACACATATAATGAAATGATTGCTGTGGTAAGCTTAGTTAATATCTGTAATCTCATGTAGATTTTAAAAATAGAAAAAAATGTGATTTTTCCCCCCCATGTGGTAAGAATTAGGGGTGAGGAGATTATTGATTACACACTAGAAATCCTTTCTTCTAGGCTCAACTCTGTCTTCTGTAGTGTTACAATGGCAAGTCACTAAACTTTCTATATCCTCAAAATATGCTACATAATCTTTGAAATGCTTTTAAACTATACAGTTTCATGGCAACTCTTTCTTTTGGCTTTGGGTTTATTAAGAAATTGGAGAAAAGCAACACTGTCTTTCTAGAGCCAGGAGAAATGTAACTGTCTAATGACTAGTACCCAGAACCCACATGTTAGGTGAATAAAAGTAAGTTTTCTCAGAAATGCATTGAATCGACTATGTTCTATGACAGGTAGAGTGTTTGTCTAATTCCTAGTAGCTGCCTGCTTTTTCTGTGGGCTTATGCTGATTTCACCTGAATATAATTCTTCCTGAATATTGACAGATTCACCAACTCTCTGAAATCCCTGCCCTGGTTTCCACACTGTGATCTTGCTCTGGGTTCTTATGCCTGAAGACCTCTGACCATATATACTGACTATATCAATATAGCCTTAAGAGATGGGGCCTTGGAGCCAATCTGCCTGGTTTCAAATCAGTGCTGTCACTTCATGATCTTGGGCAGATTTTTATTTTTTTGGCTGCCCTGTGCAGCATACATAGTGGAAGGGCAAAGTCTTAACTACTGGACCACCAGGAAGCTTGATCTTGGGCAAATTAGTTAACTTCTTTGGATCCCAATTTGCTCATCAGAAATAGGGTATAATAGCATTATTTATATCTCATGGCAGATAAAGAGAATAAAATGCATTAATGTGTGTGAGGGGAACATAATAACAATACCTGGCACATAGTAACCCTTTGATAATATAAACTTTTTAATTTCATTATCATGGATACCTATTTGATATACCTATGGGAAAATGTATATTTTTATCTATATCTATTAAAGACCTTTTCTGTAAATGTTTCTTGATAAGTATTTCTAAGAACTGTATCTTTCCACCTGTTTCACATGTTCATTTTTAATTTATTATTTTGTAGTGACCGAACTATAAGAATTTGGAAGACTAGAAATTTGCAAGATGGTCAAATCTCAGACACAGGAGATTTGGGGGAAGATATTGCCAGTAATTAAACATGAATGAAGATAGTCAGAAACTGAATACTGTGGTAATACTTTATCTTCTTTATGGAAAATGTTGTCCTGCATTTATTAGGCAAAAACTTGTGAATGGAGTTAATTGCAAAATATATATGAATCCAACTACTGAATATAAATGGTATTCTAATAAAATTGTGTACACTGTGCTAAATTTTAATATCTACCAATGCATATATAACCCATAATTGATACACTGCTTGATTCGCACTCTTATTGTGGCTAGATTTTTGTTCCTATCTATTAAAAAAAAAAACTTCAAATTATCTGAAATGCAAAATGTCTGCTTTTGTGACTGAAAATACACTTAGAATACAGTGCCACCCACTGTTATCTCTTTCATGTAGTCTGTTCAGCTGATTTACATATTTAAAGCATATGGGAATGTTAGTCAAACATGGGTTTGTCTGGTATTTATGTCAGTCTACAGAGGATTCCTAAATTTAAAAGCTCTTTTAATGTAATAAAAAAGATGTGAGAATATTATTGACGGTGATTTTCATAAAATGAATTTGAATTTATTCTACTAACAAAGAATGTTAAACAGATTGTGTTAGATGTTGACATTTACTTGTATTGACCAAAGTTTTGCAGTGCTATTTTGTGTGCTCAGGACTAAAATGCTGTTAAATTATTTTATTAGTGCTGTGCATACATTCTGTGATGGGAAACATTTTTGATGTCCTAACAGAAATATATTTTGATCTATTTTCCTATGGAGTTGTTTCTATTATCCACCTTTTAATTTCATTTTTATTTAATAGTAGTATTTCTTTCTCTTTTAATCTAATTTTTATATGCTGCTAAATATATTTTAATTATACTGTGTTTGCAAACCTTGGTAGCTATGATGAGAACTTTGTCATCTGCAGTGGGAAAAGCTATGTAAATAGGTAGACTGTAAAGAGAGAATGTCTTATGTTGTAACTATGAATTTTAAATGCTGTAGACTGGATTTTGCAAAAGGATGTATAATTTATGTCTGCTCAGAATATTAATTTGTAAATTCTGCAAGTTTAATTTTTATGTGAGTGACATGACACTTGAAAATATTGTCTTGTGATCTTTTTCCCCCAAAATATTTGCTTGTAAATGAAAGCTTTGCTAAGGCTTAAATAAACATGTTGCTATGAATAATTTTTATTCTTTTGTACTTTTCCTAATAGTATGAAAATGGGCAGTGTTTGTAAAAGTTTATCTGTGTGATTTAAAGAAAGGTATCTTTTTGTTATTCAGCATTACATATGTATTCCTTTTATTTATTTATTTATTTATTTGCTCACTATTAAAGAATCCGCCTGAAGTGCAGGAGACCTGGGTTTGATCCTTAGGTCAGGAAGATCCCCTGGAGAAGGGAATGGTTACCCACTCTAGTATTCTTGCCTGGAGAATTCCATGGACAGAGGAGCTTCATGGACTGTGGTCCATGGGGTCACAAAGTGTGAGACATAACTGAATGGCTAACACACACAAGATGTGAAATATTCTTGAAAAGTGTAAACCATAACCTAATCTGAAAGAACCAAGGAAACTTACTATTTAAAGGAATTAAACTGTATAGTTCAGAGATTTGAACATAGATGATTAA
The DNA here is from genome assembly GCA_006410615.1 of Neotragus moschatus. Classification (NCBI taxonomy): domain Eukaryota; kingdom Metazoa; phylum Chordata; class Mammalia; order Artiodactyla; family Bovidae; genus Neotragus; species Neotragus moschatus. The sequence goes on from SJYA01000868.1 coordinate 615,599, forward strand.
ACAAATAAAAAATATTCCTGTAATGATTAGGATAACAGCAACTTTGGTTACCTGGAGAGGAAATGGGAGGCAGATATTCCAGGAGGTGAGCTGGGAGTGTAGAGGGATATGGTGATGGTGGTTCAGGTGTTAAATTATGTCCAACTTAATGGCATCCGGTCCGGTCCCATCACTTCATGGGAAATAGATGGGGAAACAGTGGAAACAGTGTCAGACTTTAAAATCACTGCAGATGGTGATTGCAGCCATGAAATTAAAAGACGCTTACTCCTTGGAAGAAAAGTTATGACCAACCTAGATAGCATATTCAAAAGCAGACATTACTTTGCTGACTAAGGTCCGTCTAGTCAAGGCTATGGTTTCTCCTGTGGTCATGTATGGATGTGACAGTTGGACTGTGAAGAAGGCTGAGCACCGAAGAATTGATGCTTTTGAACTGTGGTGTTGGAGAAGACTTTTGAGAGTCCCTTGGACTGCAAGGAGATCTAACCAGTCCATTCTGAAGGAGATCAGCCCTGGGATTTCTTTGGAAGGAATGATGCTAAAGCTGAAACTCCAGTACTTTGGCCACTTCATACAAAGAGTTGACTCATTGAAAAAGACTCTGATGCTGGGAAGGATTGGGGGCAGGAGGAGAAGGGGACAACCGAGGATGAGATGGCTGGATGGCATCACTGGACTTGATGGAAGTGAATCTAAGTGAACTCCGGGAGTTGGTAATGGACAGGGAGGCCTGGCGTGCTGAGATTCACAGGGTCACAAAAAGAGTCGGACACGACAGAGCGACTGAACTGAACTGAACTGAATGGGTAGTTACCCACTTACCAGTTATTGTCTCTCTTACTTTTTAGTAATAGAAGTCTGAGGATTTTTGCTGAGCACATGGCTATACATACAGATTACATTTCCCCCTAACCTTGTAGTTCACCATGGCAATATGTCATGTTTCTGGCCATGTGATTCAAGGGGGTGTGATACATGAAGCATCTGGTTTTATTTTTAAAAATGAAATGCTTGACATTTACTTTAACTGTACCCTTGCAATGACTAGGATGTGGAAATAGTGGTAATGTACCAACCTTGACCATACAGATGAAGATGACGTCCTGGGTGAGGGATTGTAGAACAAGATGATAGAATAAATCTGAGGAGTGACCTTGTGACACAGAGCTTCTTTCTTGTTTGGAGCATCCAACAGCCTTTATGCTAAGGATCAGCAAATTTTTTTTTTTCTGTAAAAGGCCAAATAATAAATATTTCAGGTTTTGTAGGCCATATGTTTCTCCTGTCATACATTTCATTTTTTGTTATTTGTTTCCTTACCAGTCATTTAAATATGTAGAATTCTTAGCTTGAGGACCATGAAAAAAGAGGCTAGGCACCAAATTTGGCTCATAGACTTAATTTGCTAAACTGTTATATCAGAGAAAGATAACTTGTATCTTTTTTGAGTCACTGAATTTTAAGATCATTTGTTAAAGTGGTCCAACCAATAGCACATATAGCTACACATAGCTAGAGCTTTAAAAAAATAAGCTCTAGAAAAGGTTTTCTGCACAGAGCGAGTGTCTCAGGGCTAGCAAGCATGGTTGCACAGATTGTGCACTGCACAGCTAAAGAGATACCATTCACTTTTAGACATGATCAATTTATACATTTGTTAAAAGTTTAGATGACATTAAGTCACTTGTTATTGAAAGTAAAAGAATACAATGATAATTTCAGCATATGGAAGAAAAACTATGGTAAGAAAGGCATCTTTTTCTAATTTGAACAAGAGGTGCCTATGACCTAGTACCCTTTGATGTCCATTTCTTGTTATGTAAGGCCCCTAAAAAATAATGAATTTCTTTGCTTAAAAATTATTAGTGCTCAGGAAAGTCTGGCTTCATTTAATTTTTCATTAAAAATTCAATATTTTAAGTACCACAGAATTTTCCTTCGCACACCTTTTTTAAAAATGTGATAAAGATAGCTGTTTGAATGGAAAGATTTGGATGAGATGGCATATTAATAGTTTATCTATGACTAGTAACCAATTGTTCTGTGAATAATTGAAACTTTTGATCAGAATTTTATGTTGTTTCTGGATCCCACGTGGTGGCATGGCAGCCACTGGGCAGGACACTTGCTGCACTTGCTTTCTATCATCTCCACTAAGATGCTAAAAAGTCTGCAAATGTGCACTTGGACAGTGTGTAACTTTTGTACTTGCTTGCCTCCTTCATACATACCTAAACGCCAAAAGGAAAGTAAAAGCTGAGTATAAACACATAAAGGATCTTAAGTCTGGATCTAGTAGTTACCACTTCTTTTTTATTCTTGCAATTTAACTGAGATATAATTGACATTTAGCACTGTATAAGTTTAATGTAAACATAATGATTTGAGTTTTATATATCATGGAGTGGTTATGACAATTTAATGAACATCATCCACAATCTCATATAGATACAAAATTAAATAAACAGAAAAAAAATGTTTTCCTTGTGATGAGAACACTTAGGATTTGCTCTCTTAACAATTTTCATACATAGCATATAGCAGTTTTAACTATCTGTTGTACATTACATCCCTAGTCCTTATTTATCTCATAAGTGAAAGTTTATATATTTTGTACAAACTTTATCCAATTCCTCCTCTCCCTAACCCCACCTCTAATAATCACAAATCGGATCCCTTTTCTATTGTTTGTTTCGTGGGGAATATAATTGACCTACAACACTATGGGTGTTTGTGTGCTAAGTCCCATCAATCATGTCCAGCTCTTAATGACCCCATGGACTGTAGAGTCTGTCAGGCCCCTCTGCCCATGGGAATTCTCCAGGCAAGAATATTGGAGTGGGTTGCCATGCCCTCCTCCAGGATATCTTCCAGACGCAGAGATCAAACCTGAGTTTCCTAAATATCCTGCTTGACAGACAGATTCTTTACCACTAGCACCACCAGCGAAGCCCTTACAATACTGTTCAGTTGAGTTCAGTAGCTCAGTCGTGTCTGACTCTTTGCGACCCCATGAATCGCAGCACGCCAGGCCTCCCTGTCCATCACCAATTCCCGGAGTTCACTCAGACTTATATGCCATCCAGCCATCTCATCCTCGATTGTCTCCTTCTCCTCCTGCGCCCAATCCCTCCCAGCATCAGAGTCTTTCCCAATGAGTCAACTCTTCGCATGAGGTGGCCAAAGTACTGGAGTTTCAACTTTAGCAACATTCCTTCCAAAGAAATCCCAGGGCCGATCTCCTTCAGAATGGACTGGTTGGATTTCTTTGCAGTTCAAGGAACTCTCAAGAATCTTCTCCAACACCACAGTTCAAAAGCATCAATTCTTCGGTGCTCAGCCTTCTTCACAGTCCAACTCTCACATCCATACATGACCACAGGAAAAACCATAGCCTTGACTAGATGGACCTTAGTCGGCAAGGTAATGTCTCTGCTTTTGAATATGCTATCTAGGTTGGTCATAACTTTTCTTCCAAGGAGTAAGCATCTTTTAATTTCAGGGCTACTATCACCATTTGCGGTGATTTTGGAGCCCCCCAAAATAAAGTCTGACACTGTTTCTACTGTTTGCCCACCTATTTCCGATGAAGTGATGGGACCGGATGCCATGATCTTAGTTTTCTGAATGCTGAGATTTAAGCCAACTTTTTCACTCTCTTTCACTTTCATCAAGAGGCTTTTTAGCGCCTCTTCACTTTGTGCCATAAGGGTGGTGTCATCTGCATATCTGAGGTTATTGATATTTCTCCCAGCAATCTTGATTCCAACTTGTGTCTCTTCCAGTCCAGCATTTCTCATGATGTATTCTGCATATAAGTTAAATAAGCAGGATGACAATATACAGCCTTGACTTACTCCTTTTCCTATTTGGAACCAGTCTGTTGTTCCATGTCCAGTTTGAACTGTTGCTTCCTGACCTGCATACAGATTTCTCAAGAGGCAGGTTAGGTGGTCTGGTATTCCCATCTCTTTCAGANATGTATAAAATTATGTTGCAAGATTCACTCTTGCCTAAACGGGGAATGATCCAAAGTTACAAAGAAGACATCTAGTTTCAAAGAGGGTGTGCCACTTCTAAGAAACTAGGTCCTTTGAGGATACTTTAAGTAGACAAGAAAGATGTTACTTAAGGTCAAGATGTAAGAGAGATTTCTGTTGCCAGTCCATGGTGAGCTACAGAAGCTCAAGTGTCATCTGGGTTCCAGCTTTCAGTACAGGAAGTATTTGCTGATCCTGATTTTTCTTCGGATCATAGACGGATTCTGTATGGTCTGGGGCACCAGAACTCCCCCTTCTCTCTTAGACATTTCGTATAATGCTTTGATCCAAAACAGACAATTTGCTTATTGCCTCACAGAAATCGTCTTCCACTTTGAATGGACAGGAAAGTACCCCATCAGACTTTTTACTTATCTCCAGCAAATTGATAAGAAAGCAGACACCTAGAGATTAACCTTTGCAGATCAGATAGGTGGTTTGTTTGTGGGACTCTCAAGTAATGAAGTACTTATCGGTTTTATCCTCTGGGTATCTCTTCCATTGCTTTCTTCTGGTGTCAGACTTACTCTCTAGGCAAAGAGTAGGTCTACGGCCCAAGCAAGGCTAATCTTAAAACACCTCACCTGCAAGGATGAGGCCATTGGCCCAGAAGTCATGGGCGTGTGCCAATTCTGTCTCCCAGGATTTGCAACCTTGAATGCAGATGCATAAAAATAGTTTAGGACAGAGATGCCTTATGGCAGTATCCTAAAGAGAAGTTCTGTGAGGTGACTGGACTGTTCTAATGTCAATTCTTTCCAATATAGGTAGTCCAAGTAGGCAAGAAAAAGAAATAAAAGGTATCCAAACTGAAAAGAAATAACCTCTATTTGCAGATGATATGATCTTATATATAGAACATGCTAAAAAATACATTAAAAAAACTATTAGAGTTAATAAGTAATTTGAGTAAAATTGCNTAGGTGGAGAAAAGAGGCTGAATAACTTGGTTTACGTGGAAAGCCAATAAAACCTTGAGACAAGAGGTTGGCATCATCTATGTGGGGCCACCAGCATCCTCTTGAATATCCGGGAGTGCCCCACCTTGGGCACCCCCTCACGTGGATCTTAGAAGCCGGAACAAGTAAGTAGACATAGTGAGCCTCCATGCCCCAGATGGGAATTCAGCTGGAAAAGGAGAAGGAGGGAGAAAGAGAAAGAGACCCGGGAGAAACCAGTCCTTCCAATGACTGGCCCCGGGGCCCTATTGTCCTTCAAGGCCTTTTATACCTTTTTTTATTGTAAATAGAGATCAAGGGGTAATACAAAATTATGCAGTGTTAGCAGGCCAGACTCTTATCAAAACCAGGCTTTTCTCTCTGCATACCTAGTTGTATACAAAAGTCTTAGGTGATTTACATCATCTTCAGGCCAAAAGGCCAATTAACATTTTACGACCCTTTTCTGGTAATGGTTTGTTAACCAGAAGGCTTATTTGTGTTAAAAGTGTTGTTAGCATCAAACTACTATATATCTTTTTCCATATCCCGTTTACATTGATTAACATCCTTCCAGGTGCCCAAAAGATAAAGAATAAGGAGGTCTGGCAGCAATCATTGAGTCAACAGTGAAATCCTGTCACCAATATGTTTTTTGCTCTTTAGAAAAGACTCTGTAACTTTAAGAAACTTCAAACTTTGTGCCCCTCGCTTTTGGGGGCTGTAAGCAATTCACAAGCTGCAAAAGGTCTGGGGAACTTGTTAGACAAATTAGAGCTTTTAAGTTAGAGCATTATCAGAGGGGGTTGAGGTGAAACACTCCTTTCAAATGCATTAGACTAAAGCCCCGAGTTGACTTTTTCCAGAGAGTGTCAGAAGAATAGAAAAAGTACAATGTCAGGCAGATTCTTATATTTGGGGTACATGCTCAGGAAATATCAGGGGGAAACCCTGAGACTTCGAATCGTCCTTGCCCACCGAGTCTCTTGCCACATGACCCTGTTATAGGTGGGAATCCTCACGCTGGCTCCCAGCAGCAGGCATATTCTAATTTCCTTATTTTTGGGGTGTAGATGCTCAGGGAAACTCAGGGGGAACCCCTGAAATCCAAATTGGCTTGCCCATCGGATTTCTGCCACGTGACCCTGTCATGGGTGGGATTCCCACACTGGCCTCCGGCAGTGATGTCCATGTGTAGAGTCTTCTCTTGTGTTGTTGGAAGAAGGTGTTTGCTATGACCAGTGCATTTTCTTGGCAAATGTCTATTAGTCTTTGCCTTGCTTCATTCCGCATTCCAAGGCCAAATTTGCCTGTTACTCCAGGTGTTTCTTGACTTCCTACTTTTACATTCCAGTCCCCTATAATGAAAAGGACATCTTTTTTGGGTGTTAGTTGTACAAGGTCTTGTAGGTCTTCATAAAACAGTTCAACTTCAGTTTCTTCAGCATTACTGGTTGGAGCATAGACTTGAATAACTGTGATATTGAACGGTTTGCCTTGGAGACAAACAGAGATCATTCTGTCGTTTTTGAGATTGCATCCAAGTACTGCATTTTGGACTCTTGTTGACTATGATGGCTACTCCATTTCTTCTTAGGGATTCTTGCCCACAGTAGTAGATATAATGGTCATCTGAGTTAAATTCACCCATTCCAGTCCATTTTCATTCACTGATTCCTAGAACGTCGACATTGACTCTTTCCATCTCTTGTTTGACCACTTCCAATTTGCCTTGATTCATGGACCTGACATTCCAGGTCCGAGGTCAGGGGTGGCGGCCGGGAGGAGACACTCCGCTTCCGAGGTCAGGAGCAGCATCCGAAGTCAGGAGCAGCGACCGAGAGGAGCTACCCCACATCCGAGGTCAGTGGCAGCCAGGAGGAGCTACCCCGCATCCGAGGCCAGTGGCGGCCAGGAGGAGACGCCCCGCGTCTGAGGTCAGGGGTGGCCGGGAGAAGCCACCTTGTGCCCGAGGCCAGGGGCAGTGACCTTGAGGAGCCACCCTGAGCCCGAGGCCAGGGCCGGTGGCTGGGAGGAGCAACCTGAGGAGTGGTGGCTGTGCAGGCCCAGGAGGGCCTAGAGGAGCTATCCCACATTGAAGGTCAGGAACGGTGGCGGTAAGGAGAAACCCCTCATCCAAGGTAAGGAGCAGCGGCTGTGCTTTCCTGGAGCAGACGTGAAGAGATACCCCATGCCTAAGGTAAGAAAAACCCAAGTAAGATGGTAGGTATTGCAAGAGGGCATCAGAGGGCAGACACACTGAAACCATACTCACAGAAAACTAGTCAATCTAATCACACTAGGACCACAGCCTTGTCTAACTCAAAGAAACCAAGCCATGCCTGCGGGGCAACCCAAGATGGGTGGGTCATGGTGGAGAGGTCTGATGGAATGTGGTCCACTGGAGAAGGGAATAGCAAGCCACTTCAGTATTCTCGCCTTGAGAACCCCATGAACAGTATGAAAAGGCAAAATGATAGGATACCAAAAGAGGAACTCCTCAGGTCATTAGGTGCCCAATATGCTACTGGAGATCAGTGGAGAAATAACTCCAGAAAGAATGAAGGGATGGAGCCAAAGCAAAAACAATACCCATTTGTGGATGTGACTGGTGATAGAAGCAACATCAGATTACAATACTGTACTAATTCCTATTACGCAATATAGTAGTTTAACATTTCTATACACTTCAGAAGGATCACCATGATATGTCTAGTTGCAATCTGTCATCATACTAAGATATTACATAATTATTGACTATCAGTTCAGTTCAGTTCAGTCACTCAGTCATGTCTGACTCTTTGCAGCCCCATGAATTATAGCACGCCAGGCCTTCCTGTCTATAACCAACTCCCAGAGTTCACTCAAACTCACGTCCTTCGAGTCAGTGACATCTCATCTCATCTCCAGACATCTCATCCTCTGTCATCTCCTTCTACTCCTGCCTTCAATCCTTTCCAGCATCAGAATCTTTTCCAATGAGTCAACACTTCGCATGAGGTGGCTAAAGTACTGCAGTTTCAGCTTTAGCATCATTCCTTCCAGTGAACACCCAGGACCGGTCTCCTTCAGAATGGACTGGTTGGATCTCCTTGCAGTCCAAGGGACTCTCAAGAGTCTTCTCCAACACCACCGTTCAAAAGCATCAATTCTTCATCTTTCAGCTTTCTTCACAGTCCAACTCTCACATCCATACATGACTACTGGACAAATCATAGCCTTAACTAGATGAACCTTTGTTGGCAAAGTAATATATCTGCTTTTGAATATGCTTTCTAGGTTGGTCATAACTTTCCTTCCAAGGAGTAAGCGTCTTTTAATTTCATGGCTGCAATCACCATCTGCAGGGATTTTGGAACCCCCCAAAATAAAGTCTGGCACTGTTTCCCCATCTATTTCCCATGAAGTGATGGGACCAGATGCCATGATCTTAGTTTTCTGAATGTTGAGCTTTAAGCCAACTTTTTCACTCTCCTCTTTCACTTTCATCAAGTCCCCCATATTATTATTTGAAATAATTTCAAATTAATTTGAAATATTAATTTATATTATTTTAAATTAATTTGAGATTGGAAGATTATACCCCTTATATCTCCATCACTTATTTCTTTCCTTCCTGATCCACCTGCCCTCTGGCAACTGCATTTTTGTTCTATATACCTGCAACTGTCTCTGATTTGTTTTGCTTGTTCATTTGTTTTGTTTTTTAGGTATGCCATGTAANCCCATATTATTATTTGAAATAATTTCAAATTAATTTGAAATATTAATTTATATTATTTTAAATTAATTTGAGATTGGAAGATTATACCCCTTATATCTCCATCACTTATTTCTTTCCTTCCTGATCCACCTGCCCTCTGGCAACTGCATTTTTGTTCTATATACCTGCAACTGTCTCTGATTTGTTTTGCTTGTTCATTTGTTTTGTTTTTTAGGTATGCCATGTAAGCAAAATCATACAGTATTGGTCTTTCTCTGTTTGGCTTATTTCTCTTAGCATAATGCCTTCTAGGTCCACTGAAGTTCTTCCAAGTGGCAAGGTTTCATTCTTTTGTGTGGCAAGTATATATGTATACAGACACACAAATACCATGTCTTCTTTACTCATTCATTTATCAATGGGCACTACAGTTGCTTTCATATCTTGGTTACTGTATATAGTGCTGCAATGAAAATCAGTGTGCATATAAATTTTCCAATTAATATTTTCATTATCTGGATAAGTACCCAGTGGAATTGTGGCATGATATGGTAGTCTTATTTTTAATTTTTTGAGCACCTTCCATACTATTTTCCATAGTGGCTACATGAGTTTACATTTTGACCAAGCATTCCTTTTTTGCCACATCCTCACCAATCAACACTTTTTACCTGTTATCTTTTTGATAACAGCCATTCTGACAGGTGTGAGATATCATACTACAGATTTTACTTTACATTTATTTGATGATTATTGACGCTGAGTATCTTTTCATGTGCCCATTGACCATCTGTATTTCTTCTTCACAAAAATGTCTATTAGATCCTTTACCCATTTATTAATCAGCTTATTTGTTTTTATGATATTGAATGATATAAAATTTTTGTATTTTTTGGATATCAACTCTTTATTAGATATATTGTTTGTAAATATCTTCTCCCATTCAGTAAGAGGACTTTTCATTTTGTTGATAGTTCCCTTTGCTATGAAAAACATTTTTTGTTTGATGTATTCCCATTTTTTTAATTTTAGTTTTTGCTTCCCTTGTCTGAGGAAACATCCAAGATTGATGTCAAAAATATACTTCCTGTTTTCTTCTAAAAGTTTTATAGTTTCAGGCTTTACATTTAAGTCTCATTTCATTCTGAATTTATTTTTGTGCATGGTGTGAGAGAGTGGTCCAGTTTGATTCTTTTCCATGTAGCAGTCCAGTTTTCCCAGCACTATTTATTGAAGAGACTTTTCCCCATTGCCAGCCAACCCTAGCAATGGTGCTAGTGGTAAAGAATCTGCCTGGCAGTGCAGGAGACATAAGAGACACTGGTTCCATCCCTGGGTCAGGAAGGTCCCCTGGAAAAGGAAATGGCAACCCACTCCAATATTCTTGCCTCGAGAATCCCATGGACAGACGAGGCCAGAGGGCTATAGTCCAGAGGGTCTTGGGTGGCCCTACATGGCATGGCTCATAGTTTCATTGCATTAGACAAGGCTGTGGTCCATGTGATCAGATTAGTTAGTTTCCTGTGAATGTGGTTTTCACTCTGATGGAGAAGGATGAGGCTTATGGAAACTTCCTGATGGGAGAGACTGACTGAGGGGGAAATTGGATCTTGTTCTGATGGGCGGGGCCATGTTCAGTAAATCTTTAATCTAATTTTCTGTTGATGGGTGGAGCTGTGTTCCCTCCCTGTTATTTACTCTTCACTTTAACGTGATTGATTTCCTGCAGCTTTAGAAAAAAACTCATTTAAATTTTCAAATATATCTGAAAAATAGTTGCCATATCATGAGGTTATAATGTAAATTTTAAATTTTCATTGATTGAAAGATTAATTATAATATCAAAGACTGAACAAGGTGTTTATTTTTTTTAATTTTAATTTTAATTTTTTAGTTTGCTTTGCTTTACAAGAACAAGGTGATTTTTTAAAAAAAATATTCTTTGACGAGCTCTCTTCCTCCCATGTTCAAAAGAAACTAAGGTTATATTTTTCTAACAGTGGGTTCCAACACTTAGTGTGTTCTGAAATAAGTTCAGTGGCTTGAAACCAATTTACTAGTTTTTAAATGAATAACAAATAGTAGTATAGAAAACATGAGAACATCTTTATTGGTAAGGGTAATATTTTTGGTGAAGTACATATTTGTTTTTTTGCCTGTGAGTTGAGGTGACATGTTAACGGTATTTCTTACAGTGGGTCATGATCAACATTTTTGTCAAACTCTGGGCAAGAGGATATTGTGAATAGAACTAAGACAGAGATCAAACTACTTGGGACAAGAGGAAAGCTAATCAGAGAAATTACTGATGATACATCTGATGAAATTAAGTTTCTCAGCTGTCTGGCTTACAGAGTTAGGATCCTTAGTCAAGAGTCACTTCCATATCTGTGGAGTTGAGTTGAGACTTCCTTCTCTTATAGGATTTTCCTACTATAATCTGCATGAATAATAACATAAACACAAAGTCATATAATATCTGTGCCACTGGGCAGTAAGGGAAATGCTCTGATTAAACAAAAACATTTAAATAATTTCTTAATTTACAATCTTGTCTTGTACAACAAGAAGCTTATTCAGAATTGAAAACAATAAAACTTGGATTCATGAAATCTTCAAAATATTAAAATGTCACCATGCAAGGAAATTATCAATGCCATACTCTATTAATGTTGCCTAGATAACACTTGACATTCACCTGTGAATTTTGATACTCTTGACAATTGTCCAGCACAGAAAAGAATATATATTCCTATCAATTTGTCATCTTATTGAAACCAAAAAGCTCCATAGGAAAAGATACCAATTACATCTATTTTGTAGTTATTTAACACAAGAAAGAATGCTGATGTTTTGCTGCTGAATAAACATTATGACACAAGATAACTAGAGTGATAACAGTGGTGCCTCTGAATAGAGGACAAACACTATTGTTAATTTTGGGTTTGTGTATTCTTTGATTTATGTTATTATTTGAGAATACCCAGTGTTTCCTTATTAAATTCTGTTGCTAAGATAATTTAGACATTGTATTATTGTATCTGTGGGAACTATGACAAGGCACATTTACCAGAGCTAGTTAATCTATTTGAGGCATCTTTTCCCTTTTGTAGCTTTGCTACTTATATCAGATGATAACCTTAATTGTAAGTGTAAACATATTAGGAGAACCCTATCACACTGATGGGAAACAGACCAAATACAGATCTGACCTTTGCATGGAGAGGTCTCCTGCTGGGTTAGAGTCAGAAGAGGAAGTATGTGAAATGTGAGCAGAGTTTCAACTCATTCATTTTATGGAGAATTCTTCTAAATCAGTGTTCTCTGATAGAAATATGATGTGAGCAACATACGTAATTTAAAAATTTTTAGCAGCTACATTAAATTAGAGTAAAAAGGATAGGTGAAATTAATTTAAAAAAGAAATTTATTTATTTGGTTCTGTTGGGTCTGAGTTGCAGCATGCAGGATCTTCCATTGTGGCACGCCATCCCTCACACTGCAAAGCAGAGTCTTAACCACTGGATCACCAGGGAGGTCTTGGTAAAATTGTTTTCAATAATATATTTTTATAGCACAATCTATCCACGGAACAACAATGGATGGTTGTTCTGGTTCCAAATAGGAAAAGGAGTGTCAAGGCTGTATATTGTCACCTTGCTTATTTAACTTATATGCAGGGTACATCAGGAGAAATGCTGGGCTGGAAAAAGCACAAGCTGGAATCAAGACTGCCGGGAGAAATATTAATAACTTTAGATATGCAGATGACACCACTCTTATGGCAGAAAGTGAAGAGGAACTAAAGAACCTCTTGGTGAAAGTGAGAGAGGAGAGTGAAAAAGTTGGCTTAAAGCTCAACATTCAGAAAACGAAGATCATGGCATC
>SJYA01000868.1:629211-674253 GCA_006410615.1 Neotragus moschatus
GTGATCATGTACAGATGTGAGAGTTGGACTGTGAAGAAAGCTGAGTGCCGAAGAATTGATGCTTTTGAACTGTGGTGTTGGAAAAGACTCTTGAGGGTCCCTTGGACTGCAAGGAGATCCAACCAGTCCGTCTTAAAGGAGACCAGTCCTGGGTGTTCATTGGAAGGAATGATGCTAAAGCTGAAACTCCAATACTTTGGCCACCTCGTGCGAAGAGTTGACTCATTGGAAAAGACCCTGACGCTGGGAGGGATTGGGGACAGGAAGAGAAGGGGACGACAGAGGATGAGATGGCTGGATGGCATCACCGACTCGATGGACGTGAGTATGAGTGATTTTCGTGAGTTGGTGATGGACAGGGTGGCCTGGTGTGCTGTGATTCATGGGGTTGCAAAGAGTCGGACACGACTGAGTGATTGAACTGAACTGAATCCAAAATATTATCTCAGCATAGAATTAAAATAAAAATTGATGAGATATTTTATATTATTTTTTCACTGTTTTTGTACCCCTAGGGAAATTTAACAGTGATAGCATATCTCAATTTAGACACTAAATTTTCATTTTCAGACACTAAATTTTTTTTTAGGGTTTTTATTGTAGAAACCATTTGAAGATGAATTAATTAAGGTGACTGAGGCTAAATCAAAACAGATGCAATGTATGATTGTTCAGGAAAGAATAGCTGGAGTGGGTTGCCATGCCCTTCTCCAAGGGATCTTCCCAATGTAGGGATGGAACCCTGGTCACTCACATGGCAAGTAGATTCTTTACTGTCTGAGCCACATGGAAAGCCCAAGAATACTGGAGTGGTAGCCTATTCCTACTCCATGACATCTTCCAAACCCAGGAATCCAACCAGGGTCTCGTGAGGAACTTGATCGGCTGCAGTCCATGGGGCTGCAAAGAGTTGGACACGACTGAGTGACAACGCAGAGCACAGAGGCTAAATCAGTGGTTGAGAGATTAGTAAGGGGAAAAAAAAGAAATCGAGTAATAGTAACTAAGCTCCTATGACCGTTTTAACTTGTAGGTTTCTCAAGGATTAGTGTTTTTTTTTTTTTTTTTCCTGTTGAGCTTGCAGTTTTTGTTCTTAGATTTTGATCTTTATGAGAATAGTCTCAGAAACAAATTTTAGTTTCTCCACCAGGGGGCAGTGATGTCCTCTAAAATTTGGTGATTATGGGTGAAGAGCAATATTTATTTATTTATGACTTGAAGTTGGTGTGAGCGGGAAAAACTGATTAATTCTGACTGCCCATGAACATTAGGGTGGATTTGGAACTGAATTCCAACAGTAGATAAGAGTTCAGTTCAGTTCAGTCACTTAGTCATGTCCAACTCTGCGACCCCATGAATCGCAGCACACCAGGCCTCCCTGTCCATCACCATCTTCTGGAGTTCACGCAGACTCACGTCCATCGAGTCAGTGATGCCATCCTGCCATCTCATCCTGTGTCGTCCTCTTCTCCTGCCCCCAATCCCTCCCAGCATCAGAGTCTTTTCCAATGAGTCAACTCTTCCCATGAGGTAGCCAGAGTACTGGAGTTTCAGCTTCAGCATCATTCCTTCCAAAGAAATGCCAGGGCCGATCTCCTTCAGAATGGACTGGTTGGATCTCCTTGCAGTCCAAGGGACTCTCAAGAGTCTTCTCCAACACCACTGTTCAAAAGCATCAGTTCTTCGGTGCTCAGCCTTCTTCACAGTCCAACTCTCGCATCCATACATGACCACAGGAAAAACCATGGCCTTGACTAGATGGACCTTAGTTGGCAAAGTAATATCTCTGCTTTTTAATATACTATTTAGGTTGGTCATAACGTTCCTTCCAAGGAGTAAACGTCTTTTAATTTCATGGCTGCAATCACCATCTGCAGTGATTCTGGAGCCCCCCAAAATAGTCTGACACTATTTCCACTGTTTCCCCATCTATTTCCCATGAAGTGATGGGACCAGGTGCCATGATCTTCGTTTTCTGAATGTTGAGCTTTAAGCCAACTTTTTCACTCTTCACTTTCACTTTCACCAAGAGGCTTTTTAGTTCCTCTTCACTTTTCCCATAAGGGTGGTGTCATCTGCATATCTGAGGTTACTGATATTTCTCCTGGCAGTCTTGATTCCAGCTTGTGCTTCTTCCAGCCCAGCATTTCTCATGATGTACTCTGCGTATAAGCTAAATAAGCAGAGTGACAATATACAACCTTGAAATACTCCTTTTCCTATTTGGAACTAGTCTGTTGTTCTCTGTCCAGTTCTAACTGTTGCTTCCTGACCTGCATACAGATTTCTCAAGAGGCAGGTCAGGTGGTCTGGTATTCCCATCTCTTTTAGGATTTTCCAAAGTTTATTGTGATCCACACAGGCAAAGTCAATAAAGAAGAAATAGATGTNCATCATGTACCCTGCATGGAGGTGAAATAAGCAGGGTGACAATAAACAGCCTTGACGTACTCCTTTTCCTATTTGCAACCAGTCTGTTGTTCCGTGTCCACTTCTGACTGGTGCTTCCTGACCTGCACACAGATTTCTCAAGAGGCAGGACAGATGGTCTGGTATTCCCATCTCTTTTAGGATTTTCCACAGTTTATTGTGATCCACAAAGGCAAAGGGTTTTACATAGTCAATAAAACAGAAATAGATGTTTTTCTGAAACTCTCTTGCTTTTTCCATGATCCAGCAGATATTGGCAATTTGATCTCTGGTTCCTCTGCCTTTTCTAAAACCAGCTTGAACGTCTGGAAGTTCACAGTTCCCATACTGCTGAAGCCTGGCTTGGAGAATTTTGAGCATTACTTTACTAGCATGTGAGATGAGTGCAATTGTGTGGTAGTTTGAACATGCTTTGGCATTGCCTTTCTTTGAGATTGGAATGAAAACTGACCTTTTCCAGTCCTGTGGCCACTGCTGAGTTTTCCAAATTTGCTGGCATATTGAGTGCAGCACTTTCACAGCATCAACTTTCAGGATGTGAAATAGCTCCACTGGAATTCCATCACCTCCACTAGCTTTGTTCATAGTGATGGTTTCTAAGTCCTGCTTGACTTCACATTCTAGGATGTCTGGCTCTAGGTGAGTGATCACACCATCAGGATTATCTTGGTCATGAAGATCTTTTGTGTACAGTTCTTCTGTGTATTCTTGCCACCTCTTCTTAATATCTTCTGCTTCTGTTAGGTCCATACCATTTCTGTCCTTTATTGAGCCCATCTTTGCATGAACTGTTCCCTTCGTATCTCTAATTTGTTTGAAGAGATCTCTTAGTCTTTCCCATTCTGTTCTTTTCCTCCATTTCTTTGCATTGCTCACTGAAGAAGGCTTTCTTATCTCTTCTTGCTATTCTTTGGAACTCTGCATTCAGATGCTTATATCTTTCCTTTTCTCCTTTGCTTTTTGCTTCTCTTCTTTTCACAGCTATTTGTAAGGCCTCCACAGACAGCCATTTTGCTTTTTTGCATTTCTTTTCCACGGGGATGGTCTTGATCCCTGTCTCCTGTACAATGTTGCAAACCTCCATCTCCATCCACAGTTCATCAGGCACTCTATCTATCAGTTCTAGTCCCTTAAATCTATTTCTAACTTCGAATGTATAATCATAATGGATTTGATTTAGGTCATACCTGAATGGTCCAGTGGTTCATTAAGCATAGTGTTGACTAAAAAAAATGCACAAACTAAAAATTGAGAACTGTGTTTTATTTGGTGGTCAAAACTGAGGGCACAGTCTCTCAGATTGTTCTGAAAGACTACTCCAAAGAGGTAAGGAAGGAGCCTTGATATGTAGGCGTTTTGTTACAAAGACCAGGTAGTCAAAACATCAAAAGATTACTACTAATTTACGAAAATGAGACATTTCAAGTTAATGAATTTAACCCTTTCTTATGTATGAGAATATATAGGGTCTGGGCTTACTGAAATCATTTCTTTGATATGCACCTCAGCCATCTAGGGCTGTTGAAGACTGTGTTTTCTCTTCCTAAGTCTCCTCAGAGTGTGTCTTTGGAGATGGCTCCAGTGCCAACTGCTTGATGGTGGTCATCCTGTTTCCATGCTGAGTTTCCTCAGGGCTCACTGTTAGGGATGGCTGTAATGTGATGGCTTGATAGCTGCAACATCCTTTGTTAACTGACTTAAGCAACATTTTTTCATTTACAATTCCTTACTTTGGTTATTGGAGAAGGCAATGACATCTCACTCCAGTACTCTTGCCTGGAAAATCCCATGGATGGAGGAGCCTGGTAGACTGTAGTCCATGGGGTTGCAAGAGTTGGACACGACTTTGGTTATAAATTTGACCACAATTTGCGAAGCAAAAATCCCATGGATGGAGGAGCATGGTAGGCTACACTCCATGGGGTCGTAGAGTCAGACACAACTGAGCGACTTCATTTTCACTTTCGGAAACATTTCATGATCAATTTTTGTCACATAGTGCTAGGAAATTTCATTCCTAGATTAGTGAAAGACTCTGTTGATATGCCACTCAAAGTGTTCATTTCTGAGTTAGATCTGAGTGATAATTTAAGGTTCTCTGGTTCTCCTGTCTTGGTAGTTTATTAAGATTCAGCAAATGTTTTCCTTGTTGCTTTTTCCCATATGTAGAATCACACTTCAACAATTATTCTGTGTAGAGTTATAAATGTGATCTATTTCCTCAAGATATTTAGCCATCACTAATTTTGTGAAGGCCTGCTTATACATAAGGCAACTTCAGTTCAGTTCAGTCACTTAGTCATGTCCAACTCTTTGGAACCCCATGAATCGCTGCACGCCAGGCCTCCCTGTCCATCACCAACTCCTGGAGTTCACTCAGACTCATGCCCATCAAGTCAGTGATGCCATCCAGCCATCTCATCCTCTGTCGTCCCCTTCTCCTCCTGCCCCCAATCCCTCCCAGCATCAGAGTCTTTTCCAATGAGTCAACTCTTCACATGAGGTGGCCAAAGTACTGGAGCTTCAGCTTTAGCATCATTCCTTCCAAAGAAATCCCAGGGCCGATCTCCTTCAGAATGGACTGGTTGGATCTCCTTGCAGTCCAAGGGACTCTCAAGAGTCTTCTCCAACACCACAGTTCAAAAGCATCAATTCTTCCGCGATCAGCTTTCTTCACAGTCCAACTGTCACATCTATACATGACCACTGGAAAAACCACAGCCTTGACTAGATGGACCTTAGTTGGCAAAGTAATATCCCTGCTTTTGAATATGCTATGAGACAACAAATAAAATATACAGGATATAAGTAATATAGCTAGTAGTATTAATAACATAATAGTCAGCAGAAGAAACACAAAGCATGAATATTTTAGAAACAAAGAGCAAATTAAAACAATGGTTATTATAACTAACCATTTCCAGTGGCCACAGGACTGGAAAAGGTCAGTGTTCATTCCAGTCCCAAAGAAAGACAATGCCAAAGAATGTTCAAACTACTGCACATTTGTACTCATCTCATACAATAGCAAAGTAATGCTCAAAATTCTCCAAGCCAGGCTTCAATAGTACTTGAGCTGTGAACTTCCAGATGTTCAAGCTGGATTTAGAAAAGACAGAACCAGAGATCAAATTGCCAACATCTGCTGGATCATAGAAAAAGCAAGATAATTTCAGAAAAACATCTACTTCTCATTTATTGACTATGTCAAAGCCTTTGACTGTGTGGGTCACAACAAACTGTGGAAAATTCTGAAAGAGATGGGAATACCAGACCACCTGACCTGCCTCCTGAGAAACCTGTATGCAGATCAAGAAGCAACTGTTAAAGCTGGACATGGGACAATAGACTGATTCCAAATTGGGAAAAGAGTACGTCAAGGCTGTATATTGTCACCCTGCTTATTTAACTTATATGCAGAGTACATCGTGAGAAATGCTGGGCTTTAAGAAGCACAAGCTGGAATCAAGATTGCCGGGAGAAATATCAATAACCTCGGATACACAGATGACACCATATTTATGGAAGAAAGTGAAGAAGAACTAAAGAAGAGAGTGAAAAAAACTGTCCTAAAACTCAACATTCAAAAACGAAGATCTTGGCATCCAGTCCCATCACTTCATGACAAATAGATGGAGAAACAATGGAAACATTGACAGAGTATTTTTCTGGGGCTCCAAAATCACTGCAGATGGTGACTGAGCCATGAAATTGATTCATGTCAATGTATGGCAACACCAATACAGTATTGTAAAGCAAAATAAAGTAAAAATAAAAATTTAAATTAAAAATAAAATAAAATAAAAGATGCTTGCTCCTTGGAAGAAAAGCTATCATCAACCTAGACAGCATATTAAAAAGCAGAGACAGTACTTTACCAACAGAGCTAGTTGGTAAAGTCAAAGCTATCTAGTTAAAGCTATGGTTTTTCGAGTAGTCATTTATAGATGTGAGAGTTAGATTATAAATAAAGCTGAGAACTAAGAATTGATGCTTTTGAACTGTGGTGTTGAAGAAGCCTCTTGAAAGTCCCTTGAACTGCAAGGAGATCCAACCAGTCAATCCTAAAGAAAATCAGTCTTGAATATTCATTGGAAGGACTGATGCTGAGTCTGAAGTTCCAATACATTGTGTACCTGATGCGAAGAACTGACTCATTGGAAAAGATCCTGATTCTGGGAAAGATTGAAGGCGGGAGGAGAAGAGGATAACAGAGGATGAGGTGGTTGGATGGCATCACTGAGTTGATGGACATGAGTTTGAGCAAGCTCTGAGAGTTGGTGACGGACAGGGAAGCCTGGCGTGCTGCAGTCCATGGGGTTGCAGAGTTGGACAAGACTGAGCAACTGAACTGAACTGTTACTTTTCAAACCCAGTTTTGTTGGTTTGTTTTGTCTTTATGGTAGTATTCAAAACCCTTATGAAGCTAAACTATTATTTATTAATTTTCTGAAACTGCTAAGCCAGCAAATAGACTAAGTAGAGAATAAGACAACTGTGAAAAAATCTGCTAATTATCTCTTAATCATTTTCTACTCCTCTTGTGTTTAATCTCTAATTATGAGATATGCTTATTACACTTTAGTAGCTTTTTTTAGTTATGTAAAAAAATATTTTACTTTAAAAACAAATTTAAAAGTTTCTATAATTATATACAATGTAAATATTTTAGATTATTTCAAATGAGATCACTGAGCATGTTCTATTGTTATTTACAACAGTTCTTCTCAAACCTTAATTTTCATAAGAATCATCTCAGAATCTTATTAAAATGCAGATCCTGCATTTCTAACAAATTTCCAGGTGTTACTGATATCGCTAGTTCATGGAGCACACTTTGAGTAGCACAAATTCAGGTAAAATAGACTAAATTGAAAATTTGCACCAATTCAAAAGAAAAGCCAATATTTGCATCAGTTCAAAAAATGCCTTGTTTTGGAGCTGTTTAAAATAATGAGGTTAAAAAAAGGAAAAATCTGAAAGGTGTACTGTTTAAATGAAAAATAAGGTGAAGAACTCAGTGTGATTTTTTTCCCATCTAAATATTTATAAGTTCATTGGTTTCACAAAATTTACTTTTATCCTTAACACAATTCTAGGAGGTGGCAAGAATACACAGAACTGTACAAAAAAGATCTTCATGACCAAGATAATCATGATGGTGTGATCACTCCCTTAGAGCCAGACATCCTGGATTGTGAAGTCAAGTGGGCCTTAGAAAGCATAATTACAAACAAAGCTAGTGGAAGTGATGGAATTCTAGTTGAGCTATTTCAAATCCTGAAAGATGATGCTGTGAAAGTGCTGCACTCAATATGCCAGCAAATTTGGAAAACTCAGCAGTGGCCACAGGACTGGAAAAGGTCAGTTTTCATTCCAATCCCCAAAAAAGGCAATGCCAAAGAATGCTCAAACAACTGCACAGTTGCACTCATCTCACATGCTAGTAAAGTAATGCTCAAAATTCTTCAAGTCAGGCTTCAGCAATACATGAACTGTGAACTTCCAGATGTTCAAGCTGGTTTTAGAAAAGGCAGAGTAACCAGAGATCAAATTGCCAACATCTGCTGGATCATGGAAAAAGCAAGAGAATTCCAGAAAAACATCTATTTCTGCTTTATTGACTATGCCAAAGTCTTTGACTGCGTGGATCACAATAAACTGTGGAAAGTTCTGAAACAGATGGGAATACCAGATCACCTGATATACCTCTTGAGAAATCTATACACAAGTCAGGAAGCAATAGTTAGAACTGGACATGGAACAAGAGACTGGTTCCAAATAGGAAAAGGAATACATCAAGCCTGTATATTATCACTCTGCTTATTTAACTTATATGCAGAGTACATCATGAGAAATGCTGGGCTGGAAGAAGCACAACCTGGAATCAAGATTGCTGGGATCAATAACCTCAGATGTGCAGATGACACCATACTTACAGCAGAAGGTGAAGTAAAACTAAAAAGCCTCTTGATAAAAGTGAAAGAGGAGAGCAAAAAAGTTGACTTAAAGCTCAACATTCAGAAAACAAAGATCATGGCATCCAGTCCCATCACTTCATGGGAAATAGATGGGGAAACAGGGTCAGACTTTATTTTTTGGAGCTCCAAAATCACTGCAGATGGTGACTGCATCCCTGAAATTAAAAGACGCTTACTCCTTGGAAGAAAAGTTATGACCAACCTAAATAGCATATTCAAAAGCAGAGACATTACTTTGCCGACTAAGGTCCATCTAGTCAAGGCTATGGTTTTTCCTGTGGTCATGTATGGATGTGGGAGTTGGACTGTAAAGAAGGCTGAGCACCAAAGAATTGATGCTTTTGAACTGTGGTGTTGGAAAAGACTCTTGAGAGTCCCTTGCAAGGAGATCCAACCAGTCCATCCTAAAGGAGATCAGCCCTGGGATTTCTTTGGAAGGAATGATGCTAAAGCTGAAACTCCAGTACTTTGGCCACCTCATGTGAAGAGTTGACTCATTGGGAAAGACTCTGATGCTGGGAGGGATTGGGGGCAGGAGGAGAAGGGGATGACAGAGGATGAGATGGCTGAATAGCATCACTGACTTGTTGGGCGTAAGCCTGGTTGCAAAGAGTCAGACACGACTGAGCGACTGAACTGAACTGAACTCCAATATTGAAGTTATAACCATTATCTACTAATTTTTCAAGAAAAGTTCCAAATGCTTTATCTGTACTTTATTTAGTTTATTCATGGTGGGCATGCCTCAATACATATCTTTCAGCTAAGGAATTATTCTATTTTTAAAGAGGTGAATAAGACAAGCCCAACAAAAGCCTAGTCCAGAACTGGAAACCTTTATTAATATTTCCAATGAATTCTAAAAATATACACCTGGATGAGCCACAGACTATTCTATCACAGTAATTTTCAAATTTCGGGTGCTTCAGCATTATGTGTATTGCTTGTTATTAAAAAAACAGAATGATAGGCTCATCTTCAGAGTTTCTGATTCAGCAAGTCCTGAGAATCTGTTTCTAAGAGGGTAGACATATTACAGATGACTCTGAGATTATTAAGCTTTCTTGATTAGCTATTAGGTCTCTTAAGCTTCTTATTTCTCCAAATTTTTCTTTTTTCACAACTAATCAAATTCAATGATAGTTATGGTAACATATATACTGTGGTCATCAATAGAATAATAAACATTTTTATGTAAATAAAGCTTTCTCCTTGTAAAATTGTTTTTCACTATTTGAGTGATTATAGCTCTCTGCTTACATTTCCTCAGCAATTATAGAAATTCACAACTTCTGTGATTCAGTTCCCACTGAATCATGATAAAAAGGAAAGCAAAACTGAAAGAACAAAAGTAAAATTCTAAAAATGATGTTACTATATTTCTTTCAGGCTTTTGGAGATAAAAGGATCTTCATGTCTCCTCATTAGATGATACAAGGAAACAAGAAATGGGATATGAAACCTACCCTCTGCTTTCCTCAGTAGAGGAAAGTGAGGACCGAGAGAGATGGAAACTCAGCTTAGCCATCTAAAGCAATGTGCTTAAAGCTATTGGGAGCTGGGAGCTGAAGAAGACTCACCATATCACTCACCAGTGATACCCAATCATTCTTCTAAGAGGAAACTTCTTGTAAGAGGATGGAAAGCAGGCTCTTGATGCCATTAAGATGATATTTATAGTGGTAATGTGGAATAAGGGGAAAAGCACAGGTTTTGGAGACAAACATACTTGGACTGGGTTTTTGTCTCAGTTACTTGTCAGGTGTTTAAGGTAGAATTGACTTTTTTCAAAAGGCTTTTCATGCTGACATGCTGAGAATAAAAATTCAGGGAAACAGTAGAAGTTTCCAGATTCTCAAGGCTATTTTTCACTGTCACAAAAGATGACAAGGCCAATTCCTTCTTTTTTTTTTTTTTTGCAGAGGGTAGAACATCAATACAAAATGTCCAGATTACTCTGCCATTGTTTTCCATTTCTATGCACTTCCTTCAAGTGGTTTTAACTTGAGTTGAAGATTTCGTGACCAGATGAAAATTTTAGTCAAGATGATATACATGATAATGTGTTAAAGAGATGTTTAATACATAAAAATTTAACTATTTCATTATATTTTGTTTTTGTTTTTTTATTTTTGAGAGGACAATTTTGAAAACTGACAATAGGTCAAATTTAAATTTTTCAGAATTAACTTCTAAAAATCTTAAAGTAATTCATTTTCTTCATAAATAATCAAGTAGAATTAATGTTTTTTCACTTTATTCCTGCTTTTCTAAGTAGTTCAGAGCAATTTTGCATAAATGGGATGATTTACCTTCAAAACTTACTTAGAATACAACTAGGGAAATGCCATCATTGTCTCGTTTGAATATATATAATAAAAGAGAGAAAATGTACCCTGGCAGCATATTCTGGACTAGACTTAGATGCCCTAGATCTTTCTAGTTATCTTGCTCTCTTGCCAATGAAGGCTATTGGTTCAGCTAAAAATGAGATTTTTTTTTCCCCCTAAAAAACATTAACTGCCTTGATTCTGCAAGATGGCCAAAATGGTAAATTAAGTAATTTAAAAAATTAAACAAGTTTTTCCTATGTGGCAAGAATTATGAATGATATTGGGATAAAATGAATAGCAGCAAACTAACATGCTTCTCATCCTCATGAAATCTATAGTCTAGCAGGACAAAAGAGATATGTCAACAAATATTAGATCAGGAGATTAGAGGCAAGGCTGGACCGAATATCTAATTTTGGACTCAGTATAAATAGTAATTGAAGCTCTAGATAAGAATGAGATTGGCTGGATGAGTATTCCTCCACACTTAATTGCACATTACAGTAACTTAGGGAGTTTAAAAACTTCTGAAGCTTAGATTCTATCCTAGACCAATTAACTCAGGCCATCTCCTGGGTTTGCACTCCCATACTGGTATTTGAAAAGTTTCCCAGTAATTGCTAATATGCAGCCAGAACTGAGAACCATTTGTCTAGAAAGGATAAAAGAGACAGATAAAAAAGAACCTGTGGGAATGCATAAATTCCAGTTACTAATTAGATTCTTTAAAAAATCTATTTTAAAAAGGAGTTGGCATGTCAAGTTCCTAAGTGCTGAAGAAAATGGTTTGATCTGCATATGTGTGTAATTTGGAACTTTGATGACTTTCCTAAAGCATCAGCATGATAAACCAGTCTCGCAGCTTCCCAGAATCAGCATCATTTTGACAGCTGTGGAATTGGCCCTGGGTGTAAACTTTGACCAATGAAAGGGTCAAAATAGACCTGGAAATAACATTTCTACGCTTGACCATTTCTGTTCTTCTACTACATAAAGATTTCTGGGCTTACATGTGTCTGATTATAATACATTATCTTCTTGTGTGTTTCCTCCTATTTCACAATTCAGATTTTATACCATCCACAAAAGGCTTTGGTAGGTTTTTATTTCAGGATTAATAGGTATTATAACCTATGTACAAAATCCACAGTGGAACATAATTCATGTCTGAATTTAAATAACTTCATGTTCAACTTGATAAGTATCTTTTTTATTTTGAGTGTTTACCACTGTAATAAGTTCAGGAAGTGGAGAGGGAAAGAAGGGGCATCTGACTCCGCATTCTCAAGGAGCTTACCAAAATCATTAAACAGCAAATAAGTGCCACGTGTTATAATAAATGTGTTAAAAGTGTTATAATGTATATGAAGAAGGTATTTTTCCCTGTGCTGTGGTAAAAACTCTATTCAGAGAAGGGCAGAGATGGTATGTCTATCTTTTACGTTGAGCTTGACAGAGGGCTTAAAACATTTCATCTAAAACAGTATGATTTCCTCTCTTCTGCTGTGTGCCCATTTTGCTTTATCCAATTACAAAGAACTCTGAATATTACCATCTAGGATCCTGTCATTTTGATAAAGTGTTTCTTCAAACCATTTCTTCAAAAACAGAATGATTCCCTAACTTGGGATTCTATCTCATGGAAGTACCAGCGCACTGTGTAGTTTATATGTTTTTCTAAATTGCTTTTCTCTCACTAGTAGGTTATGACATTTTTCCAACTAAATGCAATCACCACCTTTGCTTTGAGATATGAGTGGGCAGGATCCAGGGTGTCAGGCAAACTGGAGGACAAAGCCAGAGCCCTAATAGATGGCTGAGCCTGGCACTCATAGTATAAATTGGGTAGGAAAATCCATCTCTTTGTCAACCTTACCAGGCATCATGCTCAGTGCTTTTTATTTATTGTACCATCAAGTACTCTCATGATTCCTATTGAAAAGGCCCTCTTAAACTCCATCTTAAGCATGAGAAGTAAAATATTATAAAGAATAAGGTCCCATAAATTCTTCATTGCAAAGCTTAGATTTAAATCCGAGTCCAGAGTATCTCATACACCCTACAGTCAAAATATGTGTCAACTCAATATCTAGAAATCTAATATGGGGATAGGAGACAGGATCCATAGCTGGAATTTGTGTTGCAATCTCAGCAAAATGTGGGTGTTGTAAAATCCAACAGATATGGGCAGACAACTCTATACAATTAGAGTATGCCTATCTTATATTTAACACAAAATATATTTTCCCCTGATAAATGAAAAACTTTTAAATACTATTCTTTCACTCAAATATTTCAGAAAAAAAAATGACAGACACATATATCCTAGTCATATAACACTTGGTAAACATGGTGCACTTGGCTTAGCACTAGGTATGATATAACTTCAGGCACAGAAAAGAGAAATTTTCAAAAAATAATGACATCTCTAAAGTTGAATGAAGAATGATAAAATGTTTTCCTAAATAATTATTTTTGTGGTAACTCAAGGAGCCAGCTTGCCTGGAGAATTCAATGGACAGAGAAGCCTGGCAGATCACAGTCCATGGGTTTACAAAAAAATGGATATGACTAAGCGACGAACACACATAGTCTAAAGAATATTCACATAGAACTCAATGCATTCCTCACTAACAAGGACATGATTATGAAGGAAGATTGTCTTTGTAGTAGTCAGTCAGTATTTTACTACTCTTCAGATCTTGAGCATTTCAGTGATTATTTTAGCTTTGTTTCAAACACTAAATCATACACTGGCATTTTCCGTGGTGGTGACATCATCACTAAACGCAGCCTAGATAAGTTGCAAAATTCTAGGACCTATTAGGTCTAATGTAAACAGAATGATTTTGGTTATATCAGCCTTCACAATCATGTCCTTGTTAGTGAGGAATGCATTGCGTTCTATGTGAATATTCTTTAGACTCTGCGTGTTAGTCGCTTAGTCAAATCCAATTTTTTGCAAACCCATGGACTGTGGTCTGCCAGGCTTCTCTGTCCATGGAATTCTCCAGGCAAGAATATCATTTGTATTTGTAGGTTGCCATTCTGTTCTGCAGGGTATCTTCCCCACCTAGGGATTGAACCTGGGTCTCCTGCATTGCAGGCAGATTCTTTACCATTCGAGCCATTAGGGAAGCCCAGAGTAAGATTTTATTTGAGAAAAAGAAAATCTGTAGTTAAAAAAAAAAAAAAGCCCCTCTGAAACTCACTAATATAGATTATACTGATACATATTCCTTTCCCAATTTGGAAACAGTCTGTTGTTTCATGTCCAGTTCTAGCTGCTGCTTCTTGACCTACATGCAGATTTTTCAGGAGGCAGGTAAGGTGGTCTGGTATTCCCATCTCTTTAAAAATTTTCCAGTTTGTTGTGATCCACACAGTCAAAGACTAGCATAGTCAATGAAGAAAACATAGATTTTTTTTTTTTTTTTCTGGAATTCTCTTGCTTTTTCTATGATCCAATGGATGTTGGCAATTTGACCCCTGGTTCTTCTGCCTTTTCTAAAATCCAACTTGAACATCTGGAAGTTCTCAGTTCACATACTGATGAAGCCTAGTTTGGAGAATTTTGAGCATTACTTTACTAGCATGTGAGATGAGTGCAATTGTGCAGTAGTCTGAGCATTCTTGGGCATTGCCTTTCTTTGGGATTGAATGAAAACTGATCTTTTCCAGTCCAGTGGCCTCTGCTAAGTTTTCCAAATTTACTAGCCTATTGATTGCAGCACTTTCACAGCATCATCTTTTAGGGTTTGAAATAGCTCAGCTGGAATTCCATCACCTCCACTAGCTTTCTTCATGGTGATACTTCCTTAGGCCCACTTGACTTCACACTCCAGGCTTTCTGGTTCTAGATGAGTGATCACACCATCATGGTTATCTGGGTCATTAAGATCTTTTTTGTATAGTTCTTCTGCGTATTCTTGTCACCTCTTCTTAATATCTTCTGCTTCTGTTAGGACCAAACTATTTCCGTCCTTTATTGCGCACCCATCTTTACAAGAAATGTTCCCTTGGTTTCTCTAATTTTTTTGAAGAGATCTCTAGGTTTTTCCATTCTATTGTTTTTTTCTCTATTTGTTTGCATTGATCACTTAGGAATACTTTATTATCTCTCCTTGCTATTCTTTGAAACTCTGTATTCAGATTAGTATATCTTTCCTTTTCTCCTTTGCCTTTTGCTTGTCTTCTTTTCTCAGCTCTTTGGAAGCCTTCCTCAGAGAATCATTTTTCCTATTTTACATTTCTTCTTCTTGGGGATGATGGTTTTGATGACTGCCTCCTGTACAATGTTACAAACCTCCATCCATATTTCTTCAGGCACTCTATCCTTTAGGTTTCCTTTTTTTCCTTCTTAAGAGTGAAGTACCAGAAAATACAATGAAAGATCTATGATCTACAAGCGGGCTTCATTGCAGGATGGTCAAGCAACTTGCCAACCTTGGGGGACTAGCACATACCTGAGGTAGTTCAGTTTCTGAAAGAGAGAATGAATCCAGCTANCTATCCTTTAGGTTTCCTTTTTTTCCTTCTTAAGAGTGAAGTACCAGAAAATACAATGAAAGATCTATGATCTACAAGCGGGCTTCATTGCAGGATGGTCAAGCAACTTGCCAACCTTGGGGGACTAGCACATACCTGAGGTAGTTCAGTTTCTGAAAGAGAGAATGAATCCAGCTAATGCACATGTTTACAGTTTTCTGGGAACAGGTGTGAGAAGGAGGCCAAAATATTCACTGTTTATGGTGGAAATACTCATTCCATTTCCTTTTTTTCATCTTGTCACCTCATTTCAGTCATAAATGCTGCCTGGAGTCCCTGGACATGGTGATAAATTTCTAATCTCCTGTAAGGAATATGGGGATCAAATTGGGGAAAAGGAAGTTTCTCTAGCTGGGTACAATAACATGGTTGATAGGTGGTTGATGGAATCAGATATTTTCATTTTCATAGGGAAGAACTACAAATATTGGTCCTGGGGCCACATTTGTTAGTTGTAGTAATTCAGATGAAAGTGATTTTGGGGCATACAAATTAGAATTCATTATTCTGTAATGACTTTTGTGCATAATCATTATCAAGAGCTATATGTTTGGAGAACTTCATAAATTTATTTTTTGTAATCAAAATGAAAGAGAAATAAAGCTTGGAACATGATTAAGGAAACTGATGCTGCTTATCCACCATTAAATTTTTGAACAGTATTATATTTTAATTTTTCATTTATTTGGCTTTATCTGGAAAGAATGATTGCAAGTTTTGACTAAATATTCATACTAATAAAAACAAAAATGCTGCACAAAGAAATAGACTTGTCAATTTTATTTTTAGGGTGAAATGATTCTATGTATTTGACAGTTTACCACATGGAAATAATTTAATACTTTCTACTACACCATAAGAGACAAAAAAGCTATGTTTTCCATAATTATTTCAAGACTTTTCCATTAATATTGTCTCAAGTTTCACAATAAAAATGCAAGAATCCTATTCCTATTTCCAACTCAGCATTAAAAAGTCTCCCTTTAGACACTACTACTTACATATATGCTTTCCAAGTGAAGGAGGAGACAGACAGAACAGGCTCCATCTTGAAAGCAGGACTCCATCTTGGGCCAGACTGCAGGCTTTGAGCTATGTGCCCAGTATCTATGGAAATGATATACCAACTGGAAAACCAGATCCCCTAGATGGGAGAGCCCCAAGGCTCATACCTTCACCTAAAAGAATAGCCTAATTANTATATGCTTTCCAAGTGAAGGAGGAGACAGACAGAACAGGCTCCATCTTGAAAGCAGGACTCCATCTTGGGCCAGACTGCAGGCTTTGAGCTATGTGCCCAGTATCTATGGAAATGATATACCAACTGGAAAACCAGATCCCCTAGATGGGAGAGCCCCAAGGCTCATACCTTCACCTAAAAGAATAGCCTAATTACCCACTCCAGTGTTCTTGCCTGGAGAATCCCAGGGATGGGAGAGCCTGGTGGGCTGCTGTCTATGGGGTTGCACAGAGTCAGACACGACTGAAGTGACTTAGCAGCAGCAGCAATTATCTGTGTAACTGAATAGAATCATAAATTCTATTATGCTTATTGGGGTATGACCACAGGCCTATTGATAATTGTCCACTGTTAACTACCTAGTCTTAAGGCATACAAATCACAGGTTTAAGGCATATGAAACACAGGTTAACTTTAATTGTATCTTTGTTTTCCTTTGTTCAAACTAGTTTCAGAGAATTTGGGGAGGTGGGTTTGAACACGTACACTTAGGGTATATAAGGTTTTCACAAAAGCTGGTTGGGGTCCTTGGCTAAGAGGAGACTCTGCCTTGGGCCCACTGGTGTAATAAACTGCACTCCACTATCTGCATTGCCCTTCTGAGTGAGTTTGTTTCCCAGAATGCATGGCTATAACATTTGATGCACTGGCCGGGAAACTCCTCACTTTGAGGAGACAAGTCCCATTTGGGACTACTCCAAGGCCTTGCAGCTTGAATCTTCTAGAGGTGGGGGAAGGCCCTTCGCTCTTCTAGAAGGATTCTGCTTCCCAATGCCTGGACCTTTCACATTAGCAGGCAGTGAACAGCGGCAGGGGAACTGAGCGCTCAGGTGAGGAGGAACCCACCTGGTAGGGTGGAAGAGGGGGCCTGGGAAGAAGTCTTTGGGGCCTAGAAAAGAAAACAACAGTCTCAAAGGCCCTTGCTGAATCCTCTAACTTCTGAGAAAACAAAACAGAACTGTAGGCCCTCCCCTGATGCTCCAGGCCAGTTGCATCTATCTGGGACTTATCACCCCCTGTCCAGAAACCTTCCACCCCCTACACCTGCCCAGAAGACTTATCACCCCCTGCCCAACTACAAATGCCATCTCAACTAAAGAATACCCAAAACACCCCGCCTGATTAACGTTTCCCTTATCGCTTCCACAAACCTCCCTATGAATATGGAGCCTCCCTGATCCCTCTACGCACTAAGCCTGATCGTTAGACTGACTGTCGCCCCTCCTTGCCTGAATAAAGGTAAACTACTTCTGTTGAGGTCGTCTTTCCTTTTTCTGCCTCAGCCTGAACTATACCTTACATTCTTGGTGCTGAAACCCGGGAAGGGGCGAGGCACTTGGCTCGCTCTCTGTCACTCTCCCTCCTTCTCATTGTTTTCTCTTTTCCCCACAGTCTGGGAGCAGGAACACAGGGCTCAAATTCTCCTCGGGGATGCCTAGTGCCTTCGTGAGCGGTGCAAGCCTTGTGCTAAGGCTTTATTGGTGCTTTGCATACCCCCAGGCCTAGCGTCTACCCGCTTTCCCTCTCTCTCTCTCTGACGGCCTCCAGAATAGGGAACTCTTGCCATTTGACTGCTCTACATGCAACACTCCACTCAAGCTGGCCTCTAGATTAAGGTAAGATCTGGACGGTGTTCTAGAGGCACCCTAGAACTCAGTCTTTTCTGGGTCCTGGGGCCCCCCCTGGCCAGGGCCACTCTGTAGGTGACGGTGGGGGATGCTCCACCTCGACACAGAGCTCTCTTCTCATAACTCCTATTGCGACCATGGGTGATGATTCTAGCTCTCAATAGGAGCCTCTGCTTGTCTTTCAATTATGGAATCTGCCCAATCTATCCCCAAAGATTCCCCTCTGACCTGTGTTCTCAAAAATCTCAAACCACTCTCACTCACGGAACTCAAAGCTAACCATTTAAAACAACTCTGTATACAGATTTGGCCTCAATACCAAGTAGACAATCAAGACCGCTGGTCTGAAGCGGCACATATGGCTTTAACATTCTTCAAATCTTACTGACTTCCTTAAATGAAATGGCAAGTGCTTGGAGGTCCCATATGCCCAAGCCTTTTGGGCCCTTCGGAGCAGGCCCTCCCTATGCAAGGCCTGCTCCACCCACGAGGTCCTGCTAGGCATCTTGCCTCCCAAGCAAAAGGGCTCTTCTTCCTCAACTGACCCCAGACTGTGACCTTCTGCACCCCCAGAGTTCGACTCCGTGGACGAGCCGCCTTCCTACCTGCCACCCCGCCAACCCTCTCCTTCCCCTTTATCCAACTCACCTACTGGCCCAGAAACCTCTCCTGACTCCCCTTTGACCCTGCTACCCCATCTCCCCAACTCCCCTCCCCACTTCCTTGCCCTCCTGCCACATGGTCAAGTACCCAACACATGTTTCCTCTGAGAGAGGTGGCAGGACCAGAGGGCCCCACCCGAGTCCATGTTCAATTTTCATTGTCAGATATGAGCCAGATAGAAGAAAAGATAGGGTCATTTTCTGAAAATCCTACCAGATACAGAAAACAATTCCTGAGACTCTCCCAGGCCTATAACCTCACATGGAATGACTAACAGTTCAGTTAGTTCAGTCACTCAGTCGTGGCCGACTCTGTGACCCCATGAATCGCAGCACGCCAGGCCTTCCTGTCCATCACCAGCTCCCGGAGTTCACTCAAACTCACGCCCGTCAAGTCAGTGTTGCCATCCAGCCATCTCATCCTCGGTCGTCCCTTTCTCCTCCTGTCCCCAATCCCTCCCAGCATCAGAGTCTTTTCCAATGAGTCAGCTCTTCGCATGAGGTGGTCAAAGTACTGGAATTTCAGCTTTAGCATCATTCCTTCCAAAGAAATCCCAGGGCTGATCTCTTTCAGAATGGACTGTTTGGATCTCCTTGCAGTCCAAGGGACTCTCAAGAGTCTTCTCCAACACCACAGTTCAAAAGCATCAATTCTTCGGCGTTCAGCCTTCTTCACAGTCCAACTCTCACATCCATACCTGACTACTGGAAAAACCATAGCCTTGACTAGACGGACCCTTAGTCGGCAAAGTAATGTCTCTACTTTTGAATATGCTATCTAGGTTGGTCATAACTTTTCTTCCAAGGAATAAGCATCTTTTAATTTCACGGCTGCAGTCACCATCTGCAGTGATTTTGAAGCCCCCCAAAATAAAGTCTGACACTGTTTCCACTGTTTCTCCATCTATTTTCCATGAAGCGATGGGACCAGATGCCATGATCTTTGTTTTCTGAATGTTGAGCTTTAAGCCAACTTTTTTGCTCTCCTCTTTCACTTTCATCAAGAGGCTTTTTAGTTCCTCTTCAATTTCTTTTATAAGGGTGGTGTCATCTGCATATCTGAGGTTATTGATATTTCTCCCAGCAATCTTGATTCCAGCTTGTGTTTCTTCCAGTCCAGTGTTTCTCATGATGTACTCTGCATAGAAGTTAAATAAGCAGGGTGACAATATACAGCCTTGACGTACTCCTTTTCCTATTTGGAACCAGTCTGTTGTTCCATGTCCAGTTCTAACTGTTGCTTCCTGACCTGCATANTGCTGCTTATCCACCATTAAATTTTTGAACAGTATTATATTTTAATTTTTCATTTATTTGGCTTTATCTGGAAAGAATGATTGCAAGTTTTGACTAAATATTCATACTAATAAAAACAAAAATGCTGCACAAAGAAATAGACTTGTCAATTTTATTTTTAGGGTGAAATGATTCTATGTATTTGACAGTTTACCACATGGAAATAATTTAATACTTTCTACTACACCATAAGAGACAAAAAAGCTATGTTTTCCATAATTATTTCAAGACTTTTCCATTAATATTGTCTCAAGTTTCACAATAAAAATGCAAGAATCCTATTCCTATTTCCAACTCAGCATTAAAAAGTCTCCCTTTAGACACTACTACTTACATATATGCTTTCCAAGTGAAGGAGGAGACAGACAGAACAGGCTCCATCTTGAAAGCAGGACTCCATCTTGGGCCAGACTGCAGGCTTTGAGCTATGTGCCCAGTATCTATGGAAATGATATACCAACTGGAAAACCAGATCCCCTAGATGGGAGAGCCCCAAGGCTCATACCTTCACCTAAAAGAATAGCCTAATTACCCACTCCAGTGTTCTTGCCTGGAGAATCCCAGGGATGGGAGAGCCTGGTGGGCTGCTGTCTATGGGGTTGCACAGAGTCAGACACGACTGAAGTGACTTAGCAGCAGCAGCAATTATCTGTGTAACTGAATAGAATCATAAATTCTATTATGCTTATTGGGGTATGACCACAGGCCTATTGATAATTGTCCACTGTTAACTACCTAGTCTTAAGGCATACAAATCACAGGTTTAAGGCATATGAAACACAGGTTAACTTTAATTGTATCTTTGTTTTCCTTTGTTCAAACTAGTTTCAGAGAATTTGGGGAGGTGGGTTTGAACACGTACACTTAGGGTATATAAGGTTTTCACAAAAGCTGGTTGGGGTCCTTGGCTAAGAGGAGACTCTGCCTTGGGCCCACTGGTGTAATAAACTGCACTCCACTATCTGCATTGCCCTTCTGAGTGAGTTTGTTTCCCAGAATGCATGGCTATAACATTTGATGCACTGGCCGGGAAACTCCTCACTTTGAGGAGACAAGTCCCATTTGGGACTACTCCAAGGCCTTGCAGCTTGAATCTTCTAGAGGTGGGGGAAGGCCCTTCGCTCTTCTAGAAGGATTCTGCTTCCCAATGCCTGGACCTTTCACATTAGCAGGCAGTGAACAGCGGCAGGGGAACTGAGCGCTCAGGTGAGGAGGAACCCACCTGGTAGGGTGGAAGAGGGGGCCTGGGAAGAAGTCTTTGGGGCCTAGAAAAGAAAACAACAGTCTCAAAGGCCCTTGCTGAATCCTCTAACTTCTGAGAAAACAAAACAGAACTGTAGGCCCTCCCCTGATGCTCCAGGCCAGTTGCATCTATCTGGGACTTATCACCCCCTGTCCAGAAACCTTCCACCCCCTACACCTGCCCAGAAGACTTATCACCCCCTGCCCAACTACAAATGCCATCTCAACTAAAGAATACCCAAAACACCCCGCCTGATTAACGTTTCCCTTATCGCTTCCACAAACCTCCCTATGAATATGGAGCCTCCCTGATCCCTCTACGCACTAAGCCTGATCGTTAGACTGACTGTCGCCCCTCCTTGCCTGAATAAAGGTAAACTACTTCTGTTGAGGTCGTCTTTCCTTTTTCTGCCTCAGCCTGAACTATACCTTACATTCTTGGTGCTGAAACCCGGGAAGGGGCGAGGCACTTGGCTCGCTCTCTGTCACTCTCCCTCCTTCTCATTGTTTTCTCTTTTCCCCACAGTCTGGGAGCAGGAACACAGGGCTCAAATTCTCCTCGGGGATGCCTAGTGCCTTCGTGAGCGGTGCAAGCCTTGTGCTAAGGCTTTATTGGTGCTTTGCATACCCCCAGGCCTAGCGTCTACCCGCTTTCCCTCTCTCTCTCTCTGACGGCCTCCAGAATAGGGAACTCTTGCCATTTGACTGCTCTACATGCAACACTCCACTCAAGCTGGCCTCTAGATTAAGGTAAGATCTGGACGGTGTTCTAGAGGCACCCTAGAACTCAGTCTTTTCTGGGTCCTGGGGCCCCCCCTGGCCAGGGCCACTCTGTAGGTGACGGTGGGGGATGCTCCACCTCGACACAGAGCTCTCTTCTCATAACTCCTATTGCGACCATGGGTGATGATTCTAGCTCTCAATAGGAGCCTCTGCTTGTCTTTCAATTATGGAATCTGCCCAATCTATCCCCAAAGATTCCCCTCTGACCTGTGTTCTCAAAAATCTCAAACCACTCTCACTCACGGAACTCAAAGCTAACCATTTAAAACAACTCTGTATACAGATTTGGCCTCAATACCAAGTAGACAATCAAGACCGCTGGTCTGAAGCGGCACATATGGCTTTAACATTCTTCAAATCTTACTGACTTCCTTAAATGAAATGGCAAGTGCTTGGAGGTCCCATATGCCCAAGCCTTTTGGGCCCTTCGGAGCAGGCCCTCCCTATGCAAGGCCTGCTCCACCCACGAGGTCCTGCTAGGCATCTTGCCTCCCAAGCAAAAGGGCTCTTCTTCCTCAACTGACCCCAGACTGTGACCTTCTGCACCCCCAGAGTTCGACTCCGTGGACGAGCCGCCTTCCTACCTGCCACCCCGCCAACCCTCTCCTTCCCCTTTATCCAACTCACCTACTGGCCCGGAAACCTCTCCTGACTCCCCTTTGACCCTGCTACCCCATCTCCCCAACTCCCCTCCCCACTTCCTTGCCCTCCTGCCACATGGTCAAGTACCCAACACATGTTTCCTCTGAGAGAGGTGGCAGGACCAGAGGGCCCCACCCGAGTCCATGTTCAATTTTCATTGTCAGATATGAGCCAGATAGAAGAAAAGATAGGGTCATTTTCTGAAAATCCTACCAGATACAGAAAACAATTCCTGAGACTCTCCCAGGCCTATAACCTCACATGGAATGACTAACAGTTCAGTTAGTTCAGTCACTCAGTCGTGGCCGACTCTGTGACCCCATGAATCGCAGCACGCCAGGCCTTCCTGTCCATCACCAGCTCCCGGAGTTCACTCAAACTCACGCCCGTCAAGTCAGTGTTGCCATCCAGCCATCTCATCCTCGGTCGTCCCTTTCTCCTCCTGTCCCCAATCCCTCCCAGCATCAGAGTCTTTTCCAATGAGTCAGCTCTTCGCATGAGGTGGTCAAAGTACTGGAGCTTCAGCTTTAGCATCATTCCTTCCAAAGAAATCCCAGGGCTGATCTCTTTCAGAATGGACTGTTTGGATCTCCTTGCAGTCCAAGGGACTCTCAAGAGTCTTCTCCAACACCACAGTTCAAAAGCATCAATTCTTCGGCGTTCAGCCTTCTTCACAGTCCAACTCTCACATCCATACCTGACTACTGGAAAAACCATAGCCTTGACTAGACGGACCCTTAGTCGGCAAAGTAATGTCTCTACTTTTGAATATGCTATCTAGGTTGGTCATAACTTTTCTTCCAAGGAATAAGCATCTTTTAATTTCACGGCTGCAGTCACCATCTGCAGTGATTTTGAAGCCCCCCAAAATAAAGTCTGACACTGTTTCCACTGTTTCTCCATCTATTTTCCATGAAGCGATGGGACCAGATGCCATGATCTTTGTTTTCTGAATGTTGAGCTTTAAGCCAACTTTTTTGCTCTCCTCTTTCACTTTCATCAAGAGGCTTTTTAGTTCCTCTTCAATTTCTTTTATAAGGGTGGTGTCATCTGCATATCTGAGGTTATTGACATTTCTCCCAGCAATCTTGATTCCAGCTTGTGTTTCTTTCAGCGCCATGATCTTTGTTTTCTGAATGTTGAGCTTTAAGCCAACTTTTTTGCTCTCCTCTTTCACTTTCATCAAGAGGCTTTTTAGTTCCTCTTCAATTTCTTTTATAAGGGTGGTGTCATCTGCATATCTGAGGTTATTGATATTTCTCCCAGCAATCTTGATTCCAGCTTGTGTTTCTTTCAGCGCCATGATCTTTGTTTTCTGAATGTTGAGCTTTAAGCCAACTTTTTTGCTCTCCTCTTTCACTTTCATCAAGAGGCTTTTTAGTTCCTCTTCAATTTCTTTTATAAGGGTGGTGTCATCTGCATATCTGAGGTTATTGATATTTCTCCCAGCAATCTTGATTCCAGCTTGTGTTTCTTTCAGCGCCATGATCTTTGTTTTCTGAATGTTGAGCTTTAAGCCAACTTTTTTGCTCTCCTCTTTCACTTTCATCAAGAGGCTTTTTAGTTCCTCTTCAATTTCTTTTATAAGGGTGGTGTCATCTGCATATCTGAGGTTATTGATATTTCTCCCAGCAATCTTGATTCCAGCTTGTGTTTCTTTCAGCGCCATGATCTTTGTTTTCTGAATGTTGAGCTTTAAGCCAACTTTTTTGCTCTCCTCTTTCACTTTCATCAAGAGGCTTTTTAGTTCCTCTTCAATTTCTTTTATAAGGGTGGTGTCATCTGCATATCTGAGGTTATTGATATTTCTCCCAGCAATCTTGATTCCAGCTTGTGTTTCTTTCAGCGCCATGATCTTTGTTTTCTGAATGTTGAGCTTTAAGCCAACTTTTTTGCTCTCCTCTTTCACTTTCATCAAGAGGCTTTTTAGTTCCTCCTCAATTTCTTTTATAAGGGTGGTGTCATCTGCATATCTGAGGTTATTGATATTTCTCCCAGCAATCTTGATTCCAGCTTGTGTTTCTTTCAGCCCAGCGTTTCTCATGATGTACTGTGCATAGAAGTTAAATAAGCAGGGTGACAATATACAGCCTTGACATACTCCTTTTCCTGTTTGGAACCAGTCTGTTTTTCCATAACCTCACATGGAGTGACGTATATTATACCCTAAATGCCACTCTCACCCCTGATGAAAAAGACCATATCTGGCAAACGGCAAAAGCCCATGCTGGTCATTTACATAACCAAGACCAGGATAGCCCAGTTGCTGATGAGGCGGTGCCTCAGTTATATACCCACTGGACTTACCAGCCTGGTGACCCAGGTATCAGGAGACTCAATAATGTGATTACCTGCATTCTACAAGGAATGCAGAAAAATACTCATATCCATTGCAATTATGATAAAGTGAGAGAAATCACCAAGGGGTAGATGAAAATCCAGCCTTATTCTTGGCACACTTCACAGAGGCAATCCAGAAGTATAACAACCTAGATATCAGCACCCCTACTGGGTTACTCTACCTTCACATTTGATTCATCAGCCAGTCTACCTCTAACATCAGACACAAGCTTCAACAACTAGAAAAGGGCCCTGAGACCCCCCCCAAAGAGATCTTCTAGAAGTAGCCTTCAAGGTGTTCAATAATAGAGAGGAGGAGGCTAAGAGAGGAAAAGAACATGAGAGAAAACCTAAATGTGCCTTTTTAGCGGCAGCAAATAAGGGAAGAGATCAGCCTGGCCCAAGTCATCCCAGAACGGGGCTTAAGACCACCCCTGGACCCTGCTTCCAATGCAACCAGTCAGGACACTGGGCAAAGGCATGCCCAAACCCATGACCCCTCACAAAAGTATGCCCAACTGGTGGCCAGTGGAGACACTGGAAGATGGACTGTTCCCAGGGATGCTCTGGCACCCCTGGAGTGGTCCCCACTTCCCAGACCTAGAGAGTAGAATGCCCACAGGGATGCCCCGGTGCCTCTGGGGAAATCCCCACTTCTCCCCAGAACCCCAGCCCAACCCTACGAGAGTTGTTCCAATGACAGGACCCAGGTTCCAGCCTCCCAGCCCATGTCCAAAACACGAGCTCGGAATTTAGGGTAGATAGGATAGTGGCCGGAAAAAAGACCTCTTTTATAGTAGACACTGGAGCCACTTTCTCTCTCTTAACTTCCTACTCTGGCCCAACTCAAGACTCAAAACTCACAATCAAGGGGGTCTCTGGAGTTTCCCTAAGGTCAAAAATCAGCCCTCCATTACTCTGTCAATTTGGAAAATCAACCGTTATACACTCATTCTTCATAATGCCTCAATGCCCGATGGCACTCCTAGGGAGACATTTGTTATCCAAATTGGGGGTCTTTATTACCATATCCCCCTCTTCAATACAGTTTCTATATTCTGCATGCAGATAGCACCTGGATGGTTCCTATCCCTCACCCCTGACCTTCCCTTGGATCTACCCGCCTTAGACCCCCAAGTCTGGGACACTAATCACTTATCCATAGCCAAACATCATCCCCTAGTCCACATTACCCTAAAAGACTCCTCGATTATAATCACCCAACAACAGTACTCTCTCACCCCAGAGGCCCACGAGGGACTTAAGCCTATCACAGACCATCTTCTTCAAGCCTCTATCCTAATTCCTACCCATTCACCACACAACACCCCTATTCTGGCAGTAAGGAAGGGACCAAACTCTTGGAGACTGGTCCAGGATCTGAGAAAAGTCAATGAGGGCTTCACATCGACATTCCCAGTAGTCCCTAACCCTTACACCCTTCTGTCTACCATACCCCCAACTGCAACCCACTTCACGTTATTAGATCTCAAAGACGCCTTTTTCACCATCCCCCCCCATCCCTTCTCCCAACCCCTTTGCGCTTTCACCTGGCAAGACCCCAAGACTCACATTTCCCAACAACTAACCTGGACAGTTCTCCCCGAGGGGTTCAGAGACAGTCCCCATTTTTTTGGACAGGCTTTACAAATGGACCTATAGACACTCAACCTAGCCCCGAGTCATCTCCTCCAGTACCTAGATGACCTCCTCCTTTGTAGCCCAACCCAAAAACTCTGCCTCCAACATACTGCCAAACTCCTTGGGGCCCTAGGATCCTGGGGTTATCAGGTATCCCAATCTAAGGCCCAAATAGCCTAGACAAACATCACCTACCTGGGGCTCTCCATATCCCATCAACCAAGAACTATTCCCCTAGATAGAATCCAGGCCTTAATTAACTGTCCACTTCCAAAAACGAAAAGGGAACTCCTGTCTATCCTCGGCCTCCTAAACTTTTTCCATATCTGGATCACTAACTTCTCCCTCATTGCAAAGCCACTCTATGAGGCAACTAAAGGACGTTTGGGTGGGCCCCTCTTTAATTCCTCCTCACTGGCCAATCCTCTTCGCCAGCTCACCCAGAGCCTCCTCTGAGTGCCAACTTTCCATCTGCCAGATTACACAAGACCATTCTTTCTCTTTGCACATTCCAACCAAGGACAGGCCCTGGGACTTCTTGTCAGCAGGCCAGAGATACCTGGGCTCCCATAGCTTATCTAACATCTAGCTTGACATGGTGACCAAGGGGTGGCCTCTCTGCATACAGGCCATGGTTGCCATCACAGCCCTCGTACCCCAAGCAAATCAACTCTTTAGACACGCCCCTTTAACAGTCTGTTCTCCACACACCCTCCGAGACTTACTATCACATTGGGCTTTCCTCTGCCTTCTCCCTTCCAGGGTACAGGTCCTACATGCCTTTCTCCTCAACCTTCAGCTCTCATTCTGCCCCTGCTCTCCCCTTAACCCCTCCAGTTTATTACCCATGTCCTCTACAACAGACTCCCTCCTATATAGCTGCAGCCTAACAGTAGATCTTACCCCAAACTCCTTCCAACATTTAACAGATCAGCCCATCCTAGACCCAGACACCCTACAGTGGTTCGCTGATGGCA
This sequence comes from Neotragus moschatus, assembly GCA_006410615.1. Taxonomy (NCBI): domain Eukaryota; kingdom Metazoa; phylum Chordata; class Mammalia; order Artiodactyla; family Bovidae; genus Neotragus; species Neotragus moschatus. The sequence continues at coordinate 656,955 of SJYA01000868.1, forward strand.
GATCTCAAAAATCCCCACCCTTTGCAGCAGGATATGCCATCATCCTGGGGGACCTTTGTCACAGTCACAGAACCCAGACAATTGAAGCTTCATCTCTGCCATCTGACACCACCTCCCAACAGGTAGAACTGATATCTCTCACCAGAGCTTTAACTTTGACTAAAAATCTAAGGGTTAACATCCACACAGACTCCAAATATGCCTATAACATGCTTCACTCAAATATCCTAATATGGAGAGAAAGAGGATTCCTAACCCAAAGGGGATCCCCCATTATTAATTCAGACCTGATCCACAAACTTCTAGAGGCAGCACCCTTCCCAAACAAAGCTGCCATCCTCCACTGTAAGGGACATCAAAAGAGAAGTCTCATATCAGTCTACAACAATGCTGCAGACCAGAAGGCAAAGGAGATAGCCCTGTCCCATCCATCCTTCCCTGGGTTTCCCTGGTGGCTCAGAGGTTAAAGCATCTGCCTGCAATGCGGGAGATCCTTGGGTCAGCAGCAGCACTGAATATGTGGAAGTGGTTATTGAGGAACTGTTGGAGTGTCTTGGACGAGGGATGAAAAAGTGAGTGTAGATAAGAGGATTTCTCTAGTGGTGGGAGGGTAGAGTGGAGTCAGAGCTAAGATGACAGGGGACTGGAGGGAAGGATGTGAAAGTGAAAGTGAAGTCACTCAGTCGTGTCTTACTCTTTGCGGCCCTGTGGACTGTAGTCTACTAGGCTCCTCAGTCCATGGGATTCTCCAGGCAAGAATACTGGAGTGGGTGGGTTACCATTTCCTTCTCCAGGGGATTTTTCTCTCTAACTATAATAGCACTCTTAATCTTAATCCTTGCTATAGGCCTAGTAACTGTCTTCCCTCAGGACTGGCCACCTATCCTTCTTCTTTGCATGGGTATCAGCTACATTGCTAGCTGTGTTCTACTCCTAGGGTGCTGTTTCCTCTGCACCGCCTAGCTAACAGCCCCATGGCTCCTCTGTCCCTTATCCTTGCTGCACTCCCCAGCCTCTGGTTACTCCTTGCCCCTGCTCTGACATTTATTCCTATGTACATTCCTCGTGTTATAATACAGATCCAAAACCATGCACCATGAACCTTGGGGTCGGGAAGTTCAAATCCTTACTCACTGTTAAAGTACAAAAGAGAGGGAGTTTCATGAGTACCTGCCATAAGCCAAATGGAAGAGACATATGTTTGTATCCCATTACCCAGTGGGGGTACTCAGATGGGGTGTGGTACTAGATCAAAATCGGGAAAAGAAACAAGAACAAGTCACAAAGAACATAATTTCCTGGCTACAGGTGACCCCTGAGCCTTATAAAAACCTAGATCTCCTTTCCGAATTGTGGCCTCTCCTAAGACCTCCCTCTGGCAGCCAACACCTTACCCGCCTTCTCAACTCTTCCTTCCAATTCTTCCAGTACACACAACAGACATCCCAGTGTTGAACATGAATGTCACTGTCTCCCTCACTGCACATAGCAATTCCTTTACCTTCAACCTGGCTGTTACAGGGCGACTATACCTCCCCTTCCCAACAAAAAAACTGCACAACTCATTGGGCCTGTTTCTGACAATGTCCTACTCTCAGCCTCTTCAAACCTAACCTGTATTAACTACTCTAGTCCCAACTACACTGGTCTTACAAACTCTGCTCCCTCCTTCTGTCCCACTTGGGCTCTCTGGAACAGCACAAATAATTGTACCAATCCAGGAATCCTCATTCTCTGTGGGACCTATGCATATTCACATCTTCCCTTGGACCCCCTGGACCTTGCATCTTGGTCTTCCTGACCCTGGGCCTAACATTCCTCAAAGAAGAAGAGGTAGAACAAATAGTCTACTCCCAAGGGGAACATTCGCACAGGAAAAGACAAGCTGTCATAGCCCCACTCCTGATTGGGACTGGCATAGCAGCAGCCCTAGGCACCAGGATTGGGGGCATCTCGACCTCTGCCCATTTCTACTGCAAGCTGTCCCAAGAACTTAATGAAGACATGGAGCAGGTAGTGGAGTCCTTCGTTTCAATCCAAAGACAAATTAACTCATTAGCTTCTGTGGCCCTACAAAATGAGCGAGGCCTGAACCTTCGCACCACAGAAAAGGGAGGGACCTGACTTTTCCTGGGAGAGGACTGCTGCTATTTTGTTAATGAAATGGGGATAGTCCAGAGCAGAATCAAAGAACTTAGAAACAGAATTGAATGCTGTAGAAAAGAGTTACAAAACCTTTACAGTCTCCAAAACCTGTTCCAACAGGTCCTCCCTTGGTTGCTCCCTTTCCTGGGACCATTGGTACTTATCATTCTATTCCTCTTATTTGGACCCTGTCTCTTCAGTGTCTTTCAAAGGTTTCTCCAAGAACAGATTTGGACCATCCCTCGAGATCAGGTCAAGACCATTCTTCTTCTTGAGAGCCTCACCTCAAGCTCAGAAAAAGGAGACCCTGGGCCCTAGGACGATCCTCCATTCCAGACCCCAAATTGTAGCCCCTATCCAGCAAGAAGTAGCCAGAGAGATATGGCACCCTTTTCCCCATTTTTTTTTTTTTTAAATGATTTCAGCATCTGGAATGAAGAAGTCTTTGGGGCCTAGAAAAGAAAACAGTCTCAAAAGCCCTTGCTGAATCATTTAACTTCGGAGAAAACAAAACAGAACTGTAGGTCCCACCCTGGAGCTCCAGGCCAGTTGCATCTATCTGGGACTTATCACCCCCTGTCCAGAAACCTTCCACCCCCTACACCTGCCCAGAAGACTTATCACCCCCTGCCCAACTACAAATGCCATCTCAGCTAAGGAATACCCAAAACATCCCGCCTGATTAATGTTTCCCTTATCACTTCCACAAACCTCCCTATAAATATGGAGCCTCCCTGATCCCTCTCCACACTAAGCCTGATCGTTAGGCTGACTGTTGCCCTTCCTTGCCTGAATAAATGTAACCTACTTCTGTTGAGGTCGTCTTTCCTTTTTTTTTTTTTTTAAATTTTTATTTTTTAGTTTGTTTTGCTTTACAATATTGTACTCATTTTGCCATACATTGACATAAATCAGCCATAAGTGTACCTGATTTCCCAATCCGGACACCCCCTTCCCCCTCCCTCCGAGGTCGTCTTTCCTTTCTCTGCCTCAGCCTGAACTATACCTTACAGCCTGATCACCCGCTTGGGAGGGACTAGAAGGGGCATGGACCCACAGGAGCCTGGAATAGGAAGGTGGCAGTGATTGCTTGGTACGGAGGTCAACGAGCGTGTTAGGGCTTAGGAAGGAAATTTGTGAAGGTCATTTAGGAGGCGTGTCCATGCCATCTTGGGGAAAGTTACTACCAAGCAGTCACCAGGGGATTTATATGAAACTTGGTCCTTGTGTGCTCGTATTCTACCCTCCCCTAGGTGTCCCGTCTGCTAGCCTACCCTGAAAATGTCAGATGTAGGGACACCAAGTGACTCATTAATTTTTATACATCCCTGAATGCCCAGTACCTTTGTTGGGAAGAGACTTGTTGTCTAAATTGGGGGTACAAATGGCCTTCCCCAACCCCCCCACCCCCCACCTTGAAAGACCACTTTTTGAGTAGGCTCAACCACTTACTTAAGTATGAGGAGGTTGCACGAGCTCATGGAAAGGAAAGAGGATGGGCTAAACAGTTGAGAGAGACAGAGAGAGTTAATTCAACAATTCCCTGAGGTCTGGACAGAAGACAACCCTCCCAGGCTTGCAAAACAAGTCCCAGTAGTAATAGAACTCAAACCCGGTACAATTATGTCAGCACCCATCTTGGGCCTGCCAGACCTTGCTAAGCCATTTACTCTTTACATGACTGAAAAAGTCAAGGTGGCTATGCGAGTGTTGTCCCAGACTATGGGGACATGGGACAGATCCATGGCTTATCTCTTGAAATGGCTGGACAATGTTGCCACTGAGTGGCTGGGATGGTTATGGGCAGTTGCTGCTGTTGCCTTACTGGTCTGGGAGGCAAGCAAGCTGACTTTGGGCCAAGATTTGATCATAAAATTCCTGCATGAGGTCAACACTGTCCTGCGAGAGGACCCCATAAATGGCTGTCAACATCCCGGATTACTCAATATCAGGGTCTGTTATATGAGAACCCCCATGTTACTATTGAGCCTGTCAAGCCCTGAATCTGGCCACTCTCATTCCTGTGGGAGAAGGTGGGCCCTCACATGATTACAAGGAAATCCTAGAAGAAGTTTACGCCAACAGACCTGACTTGAGAGACCAGCCAATCCTGGACCCAGATTGGGTCCAATACGCTGGTGGTACCAGCCTGGTAAAAGAAGGACAACAACTATTGGGATATGCAGTAGTCATGGAAGAAACCATTGTTGAGGCTAGCTCTCTGCCATCACACTGGCCCACTCAACAGGTCAAACTATATGCTCTAATCCGGGTCCTCCAGCTGTTAAAAGGTAAGAAGACAAACATTTACACAGACTCCAGGTATGCTTTTGCTACTTTACATGTACATGGGGCTTTACATAAAGAGAGAGGTCTTCTGACAGCCAACAGAAATGACATTAAAAGTAAAGAAGAAATTCTGACCCTTTTAGATGCTGTCTGGGAAACAGAAAGGGTTGCAGTCATACAATGCAGAGGACATTAAAAAAAAAGGATACCCCCCCAGGCTTGGGGAAATAGACTGGCAGATAAGACCACTAAACAAGCAGCCAAGGGCTTGGGGGTGACCAGTGAAGCCTCTATTAAAGCTCTCGTATTGGTGGAGCTGCCTGAACTAATGCTGGAGTCTCCAAAATACACTGAAGCCCAAAACCAACTAGCCAAAGTGGAAGGGGCCATCAAGACTAAAAACGGACAGTGGGAATTGCCAACTGGCAAATTATTGGTACCAGAGGAGCTGGCACCCACTCTGGTAAGCCAAACACACCAAGTGACCCACCTAGGCCATGATAAAAGAGCTAATTCAAAAATATTTCTCATTTCTCCACTTCTCTTCCCTATGCAAAATAGAATCTCAGAACTGCACTGTCTGCTCACAGGTTAATGCTGCCTCTTAGCACAGACAAAAACCTCTGGGGATTCAGCTGAAAGGCACACTGCCCTTTGAACACCTGGAAGTGGACTTCACCGAAATGAAACCTCACTGACACTGCTGTTTAAATATCAAATGGAAACTGCACATTGCATATAGGCCCCAGAGTTCTGGGATGGTGGAACAAACCAACCAGACACTTAAAGAGACACTCTCCAAGTGTGTCATAGAGACTGACTGCTCCTGGGTGGACTTGCTTCTGATAGCTCTGCTCAGACTCAGGATGACTCCACGGTCCCAAGGCTATTCTCCATATGAAATTGTGCATGGGAGGCCCTCTCCCATAATAAAACAGGTGTCAACAAATTTGCCTCAGGTAAGGGGAGATAAGATTTCGCAGCAGATGGAACTGAGTAAGGTAATAAATCAGGTAACCAAGTTTGTACAAGAAAGGGTACTGTTCCCCCTTGGGGAACAGATTCATGAGTTTACACCTGGTGACCAAGTATAGGTCAAAGATTGGAAACATGATTCACTAGCCCTTGGTGGAAGGGCCCTTATACTGTTATTCTAACTATCCCTACTGCAGTTAAAGTTGCAGGTATTGCTCCTTGGATCCATTATATGAGGATGAAGAGATCATACCACGCAGACCCAGAAAATGTTGAGTGAACTGCACAGAGTGACCTCACTGACCCTCAAGAAACTAAGATCATCCTTAAGAAGAAGGAGAAGAAGATCCCGGGTGAGCCCCTTCAGGGTGAAACCGCATAATCAACTCCTGCTGCTTGACCTCATCGACATGCACATTCCTATGCCAATTTCCACAACACCTCCAGCTGTTGAGTATGTGGGGCAGTGCCTCTGTCTGTGATGGATGGACTTTCCTGGTGCGTATCATCGCTCTACCAAGGAGATTTTAAACCACTCTGCTCTTTTCTGGGACAAGAAAAAGAGACTTTCCTTTCTCTTGTCAATCATAATCTCTCCCTGCTTTCTTGGTGTAAGCCAGACCTACAGTCAATAGACTCAGGTCATGGGGTTACATATTATGTAAATACCAGTTTCATAGAAGTAGCAAAAGCAGTAATTCAAAATAGAATGGTTTTGGACATGCTCACAGCTGCTCAAGGAGGGAACTGTGCTATATTTAAGTTTGAATGTTGTGTATATATTTCTGATTTATCTGGCAATGTATCAGCTGCTTTAGATGTCATGAAAAACCAGGTAAAACTAATGTCAAATGAAAACGTTCCTTTCTGGACTTTGGTACTAGCTTGGGTGAAGGGTGATTGGTGGAAAACTATATTTACCATTGTTATACTTGCCTTGATAGTTCTGCTCTGTGGACCCTACATTTTACAATGTATTATGAACTTTGTAACCCAGAGATTGGTGTTGCTCTACCATATTGGCTGTTGGAGAGCCAGAGTGCAATATATCCTTATGTATGATTCTCATACTATGAGTTAAGAGCATCAAGAGCAGGGAATGAAGGAGGAAACAGACCAGGCTCTCTCTTGAGGGCAGGACTCCATCTTGGGCCAGACTAAGGACTTTGAGCTATATGCCCAGTATCTATGGAAACAACATATCAATTGGAAAACCAGGCCCCTAGAAGAAAGAGCCCAGGGCTCTCCATTGTCTAAAAGAATACCCTAATTATCTGTGTAACCGAATAGAATCATACATTCAATTATGCTTATTGGGGTATGACCATAGGCCTATTGATAATTGTCCACTGTTAACTACCTAGGCTTCAAAATCACTGCAGAAGGTGACTGAAATTAATAGACGCTTACTTCTTGGAAGAAAAGTTATGACCAACCCTAGATAGCATATTGAAAAACAGAGATATTACTTTGCCAACAAAGGTCCGTCTAGTCAAGGCTATGGTTTTTCCAGTGATCGTATATGGATGTGAGAGTTGGACTGTGAAGAAAGCTGAGCACTGAAGAATTGATGCTTTTGAACTGTGGTATTGGAGAAGACTCTTGAGAGTCCCTTGGACTGCAAGGAGATCCAACTAGTCCATTTTGAAGGAGATCAGCCCTGGGATTTCTTGGGAAGGAATGATGCTAAAGCTGAAACTTCAGTACTTTGGCCACCTCATGCGAAGAGTTGACTCATTGGAAAAGACTATGATGGTGGGAGGGATTGGGGGCAGGAGAAGAAGGGGACGACAGAGGATGAGATGGCAGGATGGCATCACTGGCTCGATGGACGTGAGTCTGAGTGAACTCCGGAAGTTGGTGATGGACAGAAAGGCCTGGCGTGCTGCAATTCATGGGGTCACAAAGAGTCAGACACGACTGAGTGACTGAACTGAACTGAAATGAACTGATCTACCTAGGCTTAAGGCATATGATCTCGGGTTAACTCGGATTGTATCTTTCTTTTCCCTTGTTCAGACTAGTTTCAGGGAACCTTAAACACTTAAGGTATATAAGGCTTTCTCAAAAACTGGTCAGGGTCCTTGACTAAGAGGAGACTCTGCCTTGGGCACACTGGTGTAATAAACTGCACTCCACTATCTGCATTGCCCTTCTGAGTGAGTTTGTTTCCTGGAACGTGTGGCTACAACAACACATCAGCAAGCTAAGTGATGCGCCCACAAGTAGATGGTGTCCCAATTCAGTGTAAAGAAACTTCTCCAGATATTCTACAGCTTGATAGTTAAAATTGTGCTGAAATAAGTTGTGCTGAAAGGTCTGTGGAAAATGGACCACCAAAAGGATTTTGTACATGATTGGTCAGGATTTACTAAGACTAAAATAAGTTTCAACAAGATTACAGCTAGTTATATTAATCATGGTTTAAATTTGTTCTTTGTTTTCAAATTGTGCTTTGTGTCTCCCTGCTGCACTTTGTCATTGTCTTCATTATTTATATCCTGTTTAATTTATAAATAAGATTTTGGTCTCTTGCAATAGCTAATGTGTAATCAGGCCTCCAACAAAATTTCTATTGCTAAATGTTTTGAGAAAATCACATTTGTAATATAAAATAATTGCAGTAGTGTGATTCTAAGTATGGGAAGAAGCTACAAGGGAAAATGTCTTTTGAATTTTAGTTAAAATACAAAGAATTTTAATTATTGGTAGGGTCTGGTCCAAAACTTAACACTTGAAATGCCATATCAAGAATATTTGACTGAACTGGGATGGGCCTCCCAGCACTGCTGACAAAAGTTGATCATGAAATGTCTCCCAGATAATGGCTACTCATAGCCCAAAAGGGAAGACCTGAGGAATGGAATCAGTGATTGTAGCCCTTCAATGTGAACCAGTGAGCCCCGAGGAAAGGGAATACCTGCCACCTGGCAGTCATCCCACTCCAGCCACTCCTTATAGTGAACCCTGAGGAAACTCAGAATACAGGATTACAGGCCCCAGATGGCTGAGGTTCATACTAAGGAAATTAAATTTTAGTGAACTCTGACTCTTGCATCTTCCCATATGTAGAAAAGTGAGATCTTGTCTCATGGATTTAAAGTTCAGTGTTCCTAAGTCTACAGGTGTAAAATAGACACTTTCCAAAAGAGGATCAAAAAGAAGACAAATCTCAATGCTTGAAACACTGGCAAAGATGGTGGACACTCCCAGAAAGATCCATCTGACTAAGCAGAAAGGTCATCACTCCCTTTTCCCACAAGATTGTGGAATGGACTTTGACAGTGAGGAATTGTTGCAGGGTGGAAGCCAATTCTGACTCCACATTGGAAACTGTTACTTGTTTTTATTATTGTAATCATACTCAATGGCTTGCCTGGAGGACCCTGCCCTCTGCTTGACTGTAAACTAAAGTGCCTTTGTTCAGCTCATGGAGAGATAGTTGGTCTCTGCTCACCTCTGGACAGAAGAGATGAACACACCCCTTCTGAAGGCTGGAAATTCCCTTGGGGACGTTTTACACGACTGAAGACCCTTTCACTTTACTTCCCCACTGCATTTCCCTCTCTATACAGCCCTCTGAATTTAGTTCCTCATTGCTTCTCTCTCTCTGATCTATTAAAGAATCTGGCATTCAGACCCTAATAAGAAGGTTATTTTGAGGTGCCTGCCTGCCATCTTCTCTGTCTGCCAGCTCCTCAATTAAAGTCTCTTCCTTGCCTCAACACCTTGTCTGTCAGATTCATTCGCCTATCGTGTGGCAAGCACAGTGAGGTTGGACTTGGTAACATGAGCATCAGATTATTATTAATTAAGAAAAATCAGATGTCTCAAGGGCTTTAGTGCTCTTCTATGGATAAGAAGATGCAAGCATCTGGACTCACTGAATTCATTCCTTTAATGTGCATCTTAGCTATCTGGGGTCAGATCCTGCTTTACATCTTTAATTACTCATTTAGTATAGGGAGTGTTGGATGTGGTGGATGACTGCCTCTTGTGCTTTCTTGCAAGCCTCTGAGCTTCTCACCTGGGGAGCATTTACTGGGGAAGTGGCTGTGGCTGCTGGATACCCATTATTATTTTCTTGGCTCAGAAATTTACATTTAAAAGGCTGGAGTCCCTCATGACATCCTTGTAATCGCTGTGTTTACCAATATGGCAGGAAATATTCCATTTCACTGCTGCTGCTGCTGCTGCTAAGTCGCATCAGTCGTGTCATTCCATTTCACACCACTCTGATAAGTTGATGTTCTTAAAATATTTTTTTCTGGAAGAACCACTGAACATCATACTTTCAACTCATTGCTGTAAGTGTGTCTGGGGTTTGTTATAACTTTAACTTAACATTAGTTAAGTGGAACATAGGATGCCAGATGGTGAACCATGGCTCAACAACTGACAATAGAAATTGAAATCAGTTCAGTTCAGTTCAGTCGCACAGTCGTGTCCGACTCTTTGTGACCCCATGAATAGCAGTACACCAGGCCTCCCTGTCCATCACCAATTCCCGGAGTTCACTCAGATTCACGTCCATTGAGTCAGTGATGCCATCCAGCCATTTCATCCTCGGTCGTCTCCTTCTGCTCCTGCCCCCAATCCTTCCCAGCATCAGAGTCTTTTCCAATGAGTCAACTCTTCGCGTGAGGTGGCCAAAGTACTGGAGTTTCAGCTTTAGCATTATTCCTTCCAAAGAACACCCAAGGCTGATCTCCTTCAGAATGGACTTGTTGGATCTCCTTGCAGTCCAAGGGACTCTCAGGAGTCTTCTCCAACACCACAGTTCAAAAGCATTAATTCTTCAGCGCTCAGCCTTCTTCACAGTCCAACTCTCACATCCATACATGACTACTGGAAAAACCATAGCCTTGACTAGATGGACCTTAGTCAGCAAAGCAATGTCTCTGCTTTCGAATATGCTATCTAGGTTGGTCATAACTTTTCTTCCGAGGAGTAAGCGTCCTTTAATTTCATGGCTGCAGTCACCATCTGCAGTGACTGCAGATAGAAATTGAAATAGAAATTGAAATCAGTTCAGTTCAGTTCAGTCGCACAGTCGTGTCCGACTCTTTGTGACCCCATGAATAGCAGCACGCCAGGCCTCCCTGTCCATCACCAATTCCCGGAGTTCACTCAGATTCACGTCCATTGAGTCAGTGATGCCATCCAGCCATTTCATCCTCGGTCGTCTCCTTCTGCTCCTGCCCCCAATCCTTCCCAGCATCAGAGTCTTTTCCAATGAGTCAACTCTTCGCGTGAGGTGGCCAAAGTACTGGAGTTTCAGCTTTAGCATTATTCCTTCCAAAGAACACCCAAGGCTGATCTCCTTCAGAATGGACTTGTTGGATCTCCTTGCAGTCCAAGGGACTCTCAGGAGTCTTCTCCAACACCACAGTTCAAAAGCATTAATTCTTCAGCGCTCAGCCTTCTTCACAGTCCAACTCTCACATCCATACATGACTACTGGAAAAACCATAGCCTTGACTAGATGGACCTTAGTCAGCAAAGCAATGTCTCTGCTTTCGAATATGCTATCTAGGTTGGTCATAACTTTTCTTCCGAGGAGTAAGCGTCCTTTAATTTCATGGCTGCAGTCACCATCTGCAGTGACTGCAGATAGAAATTGAAATAGAAATTGAAATCAGTTCAGTTCAGTTCAGTCGCACAGTCGTGTCCGACTCTTTGTGACCCCATGAATAGCAGCACGCCAGGCCTCCCTGTCCATCACCAACTCCCAGAGTTCACTCAGACTCGCGTCCATCAGGTCAGTGATGCCATCCAGCCATCTCAGCCTCAGTCGTCCCCTTCTTCTCTGGCCCCCAATCCCTCCCAGTATCAAAGTCTTTTCCAGTGAGGAAACTCTTCGCGTGAGGTGGCCAAAGTACTGGAGTTTCAGTTTTAGCATCAATCCCTCCAAAGAAATCCCAGGACCGATCTCCTCTGGAATGGACTGGTTGGATCTCCTTGCGGTTCAAGGAACTCTCAAGAGTCTTCTCCAACACCACAGTTCAAAAGCATTAATTCTTCGTCACTCAGCCTTCTTCACAGTCCAACTCTCACATCCATACATGACCACAGGAAAAACCATAGCCTTGACTAGATGGACCATAGTCAGCAAAGTAATGTCTCTGCTTTCGAATATGCTATCTAGGTTGGTCATAACTTTTCTTCCGAGGAGTAAGTGTCTTTTAATGTCATGGCTGCAGTCACCAACTGCAGTGATTTTAGAGCCCCCAAAAATAAAGTCTGACACTATTTCCACTGTTTCTCCATCTGTTTCCCATGGAGTGATGGGATCGGATGCCATGATCTTCATTTTCTGAATGTTGAGCTTTAAGCCAGCTTTTTCCACTCTCTTCTTTCACTTTCATCAAGAGGCTCTTTAGTTCCTCTTCACTTTCTGCCATAAGGGTGGTGTCATCTGCATATCTGNCTCTGATGCTGGGAGGGATTGGGGGCGGGAGGAGAAGGGGATGACAGAGGATGAGATGGCTGAATGGCATCAGTGACTCGATGGACGTGAGTCTGAGTAAACTCCGGGAGTTGGTGATGGACAGGGAGGCCTGGCGTGCTGTGATTCATAGGCTGCAAAGAGTTGGACACGACTGAGCGACTGAACTGAACTGAATCATCTTAGTTCAGTTTACTTCAGCCACTCAGTTGTGTCCCCACAACTCTTTGCAACCCCATGCACCACAGCATGCCAGGCCTTCCTGTCCATCACCAACCCCCAGTGTTAACCCAAACTCATATTCATTGAGTCAATGATGCCATCCAACCATATCATCCTCAGTCACCCCCTTCTCCTCCAACCTTCAATCTTTCCCAGCATCAGGGTTTTTTTTTCAAATGAGTCAGTTTTTCTCATCAGGTGGCCAAAGTATTGGAGTTTTAGCTTCAACAACAGTCCTTTCAGTGAATACTCAGGACTAATCTTGCAGTCCAAGGGACTCTTAAGAGTCTTCTCCAACACCGCAGTTCAAAAGCATCAATTTTTTGGTGCTCAGCTTTGTTTATAGTCCAAGTCTCACATCCATTCATGGCTACTGGAAAACCATAGCCTTGACTAGACTCATGATAAAGATAATGCAAAAAGGGAAAAATTGATAGACTTAGTCCCCCCAAATTTGTAGGCATGTAATTCTACTGAAATAAGCAGAATATATTTTACATTGCCTATTAATATTACCATAGACCAAAATAAACTCCTGCCCAATATTCACCAATTTCCATTAGGGCAGAAAGCTATAGAGGGAATTAAACCCTTGTTATCAGCATAGATTAATAAAGGGCTTATCATACTATTTACTAGCCCTTATAACACTCTCATTCTACCAGTTAAAAAAACGTAATGGCAAACATTGGAGATTTGTACAAGATCTCAGATCTATAAATGCCATAAACCCCACACCTTACTGTTCTATATCCCTGAAAATAGTGACTTCTTTTCAGTGACAGATATCTGCAGTGCGTTCTTTAGTATCATTGTACATCCTGATGACCAATGTCTTTTTGCCTTCACTTGGAACAAACGGTTTATATACATGGGCTATGATGCAACAGGGCTACACTGAAAGCCCCACTTACATTTCTCAGATATTAAAGACAGATTTAGATGATCTAGTTTTTCCTCAAAAATCAGTCTTTTTTTTTTTTAAATCAGTCTTGATACAATATGTAGATGAGTTGCTATTGTGTTCAAATTCTTTAATAAATTGTCAGAAAGACACTCTGTACTTACTCCAGAAATTAGCTTCAAAAGGAAATATGGTTTCCAAAGAGAAATTTTAATTTTGTAAATCCAATGTAAAGTACTTAGGATATGTGATGTCAAAGGATGGGCTTTTAATTTATCCAGATGGAGTGAAGGGCATTTTGGCCTTCCCTACCCCAAGAACGAAAAGACAGCTGAGAGGATTTCTAGGCCTCTCAGGCTACTGTAGAATTGGATCCCAATTTTTTCATTAATACTCAACCATTATATGATTTACTAAAACAATATCAAATTGAACCTATTTGCTGGGAAACAGAACATTCTAAAGCCACAGAGACTCTAAAAGCTCTCATGGTAAAGACCTCAGCCTTAGGGCATGCCAACTATGGTTTACTCTTTGTCCTCTTTGTCTATGAAAACAAGGGAACTGCCCTAGGACTATTAAAAGCCAACAGCATGGTGGCTACTACACAGATAGCAGCTATGCTTTTGGAGTGGCACATGATTTTGGTATGCTGTGGAAAGAAAAGTGTTTCTAATATCCTTGAAGGAGCAAAACAGGCCGAACGGATTCCATCTTGGAAATTAGTCTCCATCTTGAAACTACTGTGAACTTTGGACTACATGCCTGGGTGCTTTCCTGATGGACTCTGAACAATGTGTCCGGTATCCAGAGAGACAACTTGCCAACTGGAAAACAGACATCCCAGAAAACAAGCCCCCAGAACTCGTACCTTGACATCCCATCACCAAAGGAATGTACTGCTGCTGCTGCTGCTGCTGCTAAGTCACTTCAGTCGTGCCCAANCTACATGCCTGGGTGCTTTCCTGATGGACTCTGAACAATGTGTCCGGTATCCAGAGAGACAACTTGCCAACTGGAAAACAGACATCCCAGAAAACAAGCCCCCAGAACTCGTACCTTGACATCCCATCACCAAAGGAATGTACTGCTGCTGCTGCTGCTGCTGCTAAGTCACTTCAGTCGTGCCCAACTCTGTGCGACCCCATAGATGGCAGCCCACCAGGCTCCCCTGTCCCAGGGATTCTCCAGGCAAGAACACTGGAGTGGATTGCCATTTCCTTCTCCAATGCATGAAAGTGAAAAGTGAAAGTGCAGTTGCTCAGTCATGTCCGACTCTTCATGACCCCATGGACTGCAGCCTACCAGGCTCCTCCGTCCATGGGATTTGCCAGGCAAGAGTACTGGAGAAGGGTGCCATTGCCTTCTCCAAGGGAATGTACTAATCTACCCCAAAGGAAAACAAATTGTTATTTGTACAATGCTATTGAGATTTGTTACCCTGTTTAGCCAACTAAGACTTATTGGACGTGAATCATAGTTAGCCTTGATTGTATCTCTCCTTTTTATTATCCAGACTAGTCAAACTGCACTCCATTATCTGCGGCATCCTTCTGAGTGAGTTTGTTAATGGAGAGCATGGCTACAACATCCTCAGGGCAACCTAGCAAAAATGGAAAACAAGTAGCAGAACTATTGGATGCAACCCTGCTGCCAAGTGTGCTTGCTATTAATAAGGTATTGGGCCATCCAAGGACTGACACTACTGAGGCCAAAGGAGTTTCTTCAGCTGATCGCATTGTCAAGGCAGCAGCCTCTCAAATCATGAATGACCAACTAACTGCTGCTTTGCCCTGTCGGCCTCCAAGTAACCTTACTAACATGTTATCAAGATTTCAGAGAACAGCATCAGACAAGGAAAAAGACACTTGGATACAGAAAGGAGGAAGATTCAACTCTAAGAGAGAGCTGTGGGTAGGCCCAAATGGGAGGCCCATCCTTCCATTTGGAGCTCAGTATACTGTTTCACAATACATTTATAAGTTATTGCAACTCAGATAAGATGGTGTGGGGTAAACAATATATTTGGAAACCATCCTTTACTATAGCTTGGGAGGTCTATTAAGGATGCAGTATGTGTCCAAAATATAATCCAGAAAGGCCATTGGATAGTTCTCAGGGAAGTGTTCCATTACCTGCAGATCCTTTTGAAATATGACAGATCAATTTTATACAGCTGCCTCCCTTGCAAGGTTATCAATATGTTCTTGTTAGGATCTGCTTGTTTCCATACTGGGTAGAGACAGTCTCATACAGAAAGGCTATGGTACAATCTATAGGGAAGCTACTTTTAGAAAGAGTGATTCCCTTCTGTGGAATATCCTCTGAACTACATCATGACAGAAGAACTCATTTTACTGGACAAATTGTTAGGGAAACTTGTAAAATTTGGCTGATTATGCAACATTTCCATTGTGCCTATCACCCCCAATCTTCTGGGTTAGTGGAAAGGACAAGTGGAACAATTAAAACACAATTGGCTAAAATTACAGATGCTTATTCCTTACCCTGGCCTAAAGCCCTTCCACTGGTTCTCCTCAACTTCCTATCTACTCTTTCAGGCAAACATCTTTTGTTTCCCTTTGACATTATTATAGGGAGACCAGTGAGACTAGATGAAGGATTATATGATCCTATATCACTAAAGGGATATATATTACATTATTACAAGGATTTAACAAAATTATTGGCAGGTCATTCTTAACTTATCTCTGAAGCTTATTACAGTAATTTATCTTCAAATGAAGACAAGGTGTCTCATGACTTACAACTAGGAGATTATGTATATTGGAAAAGATAACATTTCAAGGACTCCCTCCAACCTAAATGGAGGGGCCTTTATCAGGTTCTTTTAACTAGCTCAAGAACAGCAAAACTGAAGAGAACTGACTCTTGGATTCATATTTCCCATCTGTACCAGACTGGTCTATAGAGAGAACAACTGATCTCAAACTCATCTTAAAGCAATGCTCTGATAATAAGGAAACACTAACACCAGGATGAGAAAAAGACAACATTAGAGGTAGACAGCTGACCCAAGATGCTGGAGATCTGTATGATTGTTCATAACATTTGTTTCTTGATCATTAGGCTCTTGCACATGAATCAGATGATTTTTCTATCATGGACATGATCTGCAAATTCTAGAAATCAATAAAATTGTTGAGTTTGTTGTACCTGCAACCAGCACCTCTGGACAGTGGGTTTCTCCCCTCCAAGGCTCTGACTGGAAGGCTGTTAGAAAGCTTATTTTAGAAGAAAGGAGTTAGAGTTCTGTCTGTGCTAGTACTGACATCACTAGATGGGACCCACTCACTTGGCTAATCGAACATATTTATTCTGACACTGGCCACAAATGTGAATTTTCCCTTAAGGTTACTCTAGCTCAGTCAGAACAACAGGCAGCTGCTACTAAGTCGCTTCAGTTGTGTCCGACTCTGTGCGACCCCATAGATGGCAGCCCACCAGGCTCCCCTGTCCCTGGGATTCTCCAGGCAAGAACACTGGAGTGGGTTGCCATTTCCTTCTCCAATGCATGAAAGTGAAAAGTGAAAGTGAAGTCGCTCAGATGTGTCCGACTCTTAGCGATCCCATGGACTGCAGCCTACCAGGCTCCTTCATCCATGGGATTTTCCAGGCAAGAGTACTGGAGTGGGGTGCCATTGCCTTCTCTGAACAACAGGCTAAATTCCACTTAAAAAAAAAAAGTGTAAACTCTAAGTTATTAGGAAGAATGCTTCCTCAGTTATGGATGGATTTATGTGGCTAACACCAGGCTATGGTCATCTAAGCCCAAAGGCTCCCCTATGTGGGGAACAGTTAAACAATACCAAAGATAATAAATCTAATAACACTAGAAAATTAGGCTGGGTGTCTTACAAAAATTGCTAATATACCATTTCTCATTTTTTTAAAATATAAATTTATTTTAATTGGAGGTTAATTACTTTACAATATTGTATTGGTCTTGCCATACATCAACATGAATCTGCCACAGGTATACACATGTTCCCCATCCTGAACCCCCCTCCCAGTACCATCCCTCTGGGTCTTCTCAGTGCACCAGCCCCAAGCATCAGTATCATGCATCAAACCTGGAGTGGAGATTCATTTCATATATGATATTATACATGTCTAAATGCCATTCTCCCAAATCATCCCACCCTCTCCCTCTCCCAGATTCCAAAAGACTGTTCTATACATCTGTGTCTCTTTTGCTGTCTCGCATACAGGGTTATCATTGCCATCTTTCTAAATTCCATATATATGTGTTAGTATACTGTATTGGTGTTTTTCTTTCTGGCTTACTTCACTCT
>SJYA01000868.1:674287-688868 GCA_006410615.1 Neotragus moschatus
TTTTTTTTTTTTTTTTGAATTTTAAACAATGTTTGACTCCTACACTGGGGGAAAAAAATAAAGTAGTAGATTTCTTCTATTATATCTTTACTCTTCCCGGGTATTTGAAGATTAGCTCATTTTTAGTGGAGGTGTCAAACATTGTCTAAAATATTTACATTGTGTTTGTTACTCTAATTGAGAAGCTTTGTCAATTGATTGACTTGAAACGTTGACATCTTGTAAATGGCTTTTTCATTATTAAGGATTATGTAAATATCATTCACTGTCCTATGCAGTGCGTCAGTGTTATATTTCCTTTACTATTGGCCCAATTTCTAACAAGTCAAATAGATTCTTCCTTCTTATACTTTTCCCATGCATAGAATGATACTTTTGTTTGCCTTATCTTGAACCAGTTTTCTCATGACTGTTCAGCATGTTCCTGATGGTGAAATTTCTAATTGCATATTATCTAATTAATAAGGTCTCCATGTCTGCAATCATTTTTATTTTGTAAATTGTATGATGTATTGCACTTAATTATTTGCCTGAAAACACCCTTTGTAAGTAATTTACAATTTCATACTAATCTTAATCAGTGGCCCAGCTATGCCTGCTATCTTGCTGTCTTAGGATTTAGGATGAATTTCCAGAATTTCTGGAATTGGGTTCTAGCTTCATTTTAAAAGATCTCTGCTGAAAATATTTCTTTGTATTTCTTTTATAAGAATTGAATTATTTTTACTAATTTATTTTAATTGGAGGATAATTGCTTTAAGGTGTTGTGGTGGTCTCTACAACATCATGAAACAGTCATAACTATATATATATATATATATATATATATATACACCCTCCCTCTTGAGACTCACTCCCATCTCCACCACAGCCCAACCATCAAAGTTATCAAACAGCACCAATCTGGGCTCCCTGTGTTATATAGCAGCTTCCCACTAGCTATTTATTTTATACATTGTAGTGTATATAAGTCAATGCTGATTTCTCAATGTCTAACTGTCTCCGTCCCCCACTGTCTCCACAAGTCCATTCTTTACATCTCTGTCTCCATTTCTTCCATGCAAATAGGTTAATCAGTATCATTTATTCAATCCCAGTATATGCTTTAATATGATATATATTTTTTCTCTTTCTGACTTATTTCACTCTATGTAACATACTTTATGTTCATCCACCTCACTACAACTGACTCAAATTTATTTCTTTTCATGGCTGAGTAATATTCTCTTGTATATATATGCACCACAAATTCTTTATCTATTTTTCTGTCAATGGACATCAAGGTTGCTTCTATATTCTGGCTACATGTCTTTTTGAATTGTGGTTTTCTCAGTGTATATGCCCAGTAGTGGGATTGCTGGGTCATATCCCAGCTGGATAGTTTTATTTCTAGTTGTTTCTTTTTTTTTTTTTTTCAAGGAATCTCCATACTGTACTCCATAGAATCTGTATCAATTTATATTCCCAGCAAGAGTGAAGGAGGGTGGGAATGTAAATTCCTTTTTCTCTACTTCTTCTCCAGCATTTATTGAGTCTAGATTTTTTTGATAATGGCCATTCTGACTGATGTGAGATGATAGCTCACTGCAGCTTTTATTTGCATTTCTCTAATAATAAGCAATATTGAGCATCTTTTAATCTATTTATTTGCCATCTGCATGTCTTCTTAGGTGAAGTGTTTGTTTAGGTCATCTGCCCATTTTTTTGATTGGGTTGTTTGATTATCTGATATTATATGAGCTGCTTATATATTTTGGAGATTAATCCTTTGTCAGTTGATTTGTTTGCAATTATTTTATCCCATTCCTGGTGTTGTCTTTTCATCTTGTTTGTAGTTTCTTTGCTGTGAAAAATCATTTAAGTTCAGTTCAGTCCCATTTGTTTAGTTTTGTTTGTATTTCCATTATTCTAGGAGGTGGTTCAAAGAAGATCTTGCAGTGATTTATGTCAAAGAGTTTTCTGTTGTATTTTCCCCTCAGAGCTTTGTACATTCTGGTATTACATTTAGGTCTTTAATCCATTTTGAGTTTATTTTTGTGTATGGTGTTATGAAGTGTTCTAGTTTCATTCTTTTACATGAAGCTGTCCAGTTTTCCTAGAACCACCTATTGAACAGGCTGTCTTTTCTCCATTGTATATTCTTGCCTCCTTTGTCAAAGATATTGTACCCATAGGAGCATAGACTTATCTCTGGGCTTTCTATCTTGTTCCATTGGTCTACATTTCTGATTTTGTGCCTGTACCATACTGTCTTAATGACTGTAGCTTTATAGTGTAGTCTGAAGTCAGAAAGGTTGATTTCTCCAGTTCCCTTTCTCTTTCTCAAGATTGCTAGTTATTCTGTCTTTTGTGTTTTCATACACGCTGTAAAATTTTGTTCTAATTCTCTGAAAAATACTATTTCTAGTTTGATAGGGATTTCATTGAATCTGTAGAACACTTAGGGTAGTATCGTCATTTCCACAATATTGATTTTTCCAATCCAAGAACATGGTATATATCTCACCATCTGTTTGTGTCAGGTTTGATTTCTCTCATTAGTGTCTTATAGTTTTATGTGCATGGGTTTTTGTCTCTTTAGGTAGGTTTATTCCTACATATTTTATTCTTTTTGTTTCAGTGGTGAATGGGATTGTTTCCTTAATTTCTCTTTCTGATTTTTCATTGTTAGTGTATATAGGAATGCAAGGGATTTCTGTGTATAAATTTTGTATCCTGCAACTTTACCAAAATCACTGATTAGCTCTAGTAAGTTTCTGGTGGCATCTTTAGGGTTTTCTATGTATAGTATCATGTCATCTGCAGACTAGGGCTTCCAAAACTATATGGAATAATAGTGGCAAAAGTGGGCACACTTGTCTTGTTCCTAATCTTAGAGGAAATGATTTCACTTTTCACCATTGAGAATAATGTCTTCTACGGGCTTGTCATATATGGCCTTTATTATGTTGAGGCAAACAAAACCATCACAAAGAAAAAAAAAAGCAAGAAGGCAAAGTGATTATCAGGGGAGGTTTTACAAAGAGCAGAAGAATGAAGAGAAGAGAAAAACAAGGGAGAGAAGGAAAGGTACATCTAATTAAATGCAAGTTTCATAGAATAGCTAGAAGAAACAAGAAGGCCTTATTCAATGAACAATGTTTAAAAGGGAAAGACTAGAAACCGCTTCAGGAAAATCTGAAATATTAAGGAAATTTCCATCCAAAGATGGTAACAATGAAGGATAAAAATGGTAGAAACCCAGTAGATGCTGAAGAGATCAAGATGAGAAGGAAAGAATACAGGGAAGAACTGTATAAAAAAGATCTTAATAAACTGGATTACTATGATGGTGTGGTTAGTCATGCAGAGCCAGACATTCTGGAATGTGAAGTTAAGTGAGCCTAAAGAAGCACTGCTTTTAATAAAGTTAGTGGATGCATTGAAATTGCAGCAGAACTATTCAAATCCCTATAGGAGGATGCCATCAAGGTTTTGCATTCATTATGTCAGCAAATCTGGAAGACCCAGCAGTGGCCACAGGACTGGAAAGGGTCAATCTTCATACCAGTTCCCAAGAAGGGTAGTACCAAAGAATATCCTAACCATCAGACAGTTGCACTTATCTCGCTTGTTGGTGAGGTTATGCTTAAAATCTTGCATGCTAAGCTTCAGCATTATGTGAACCAAGAACTTCCAGAACTCCAATCTGGTATTAAAAAAGGAAGAGGAACTAGAGATCAAATTGCCAACATTGGCTGGATTATAGAAAAAGCAAGAGAATTTCAGGAAAACATATATCTCTGTTTCATTGACTACACTAAACCTTTGAGTGTGTGTGTGTTAGTCACTCAGTCATATCCAACTCTTCGCGACCCCATAGACTGGGCCCACCAGGCTCCTTTGTCCATGGGATTCTCCAGGCAAGAATACTGGAGTGGGTTGTCGTTTTGTAGATCATGACAAACTGTGGAAAGCTCTTAGAGAGATGGGAATATCAGATCATCTTAATGTCTCCTGAGAAACCTGTATGTGGGTCAAGAAGCAATAGTTAGAACCCTTTACAAAACTACTGATTGCTTCAAAGATTGAAAAGGGAATATGACAGGTCTGTCTGTGTCACCTTGTTTGTTTAAACTGTACACTCAACACATCAATTCTGAAAGAGATGGGAATACCAGACCACCTGACCTGCCTCTTGAGAAACCTGTATGCAAGTCAGAAAGCAACAGTTAGAACTGGACATGGACCAACAGACTGGTTCCAAATAGGAAAAGGAGTACATCAAGGCTGTATGTTGTCACCCTGCTTATTTGACTTATATGCAGAGTACATCATGAGAAATGTTGGACTGGATGAAACAAAAGCTGGAATCAAGATTACCAGGAGAAATATCAGTAACCTCAAATATGCAGATGACACCACCTTTATGGTAGAAAGTGAAGAAGAACCAAAGGGCCTCTTCATGAAAGTGTAAGAGGGGAGTGAAAAAGTTGGCTTAAAGTTCAACATTTGAAAACTAAGGTCATGGCATCTGGTCACATCACTTCATGGCAAATAGGTGGGGAAACAGTGGAAACAGTGTCGGACTTTATTTTTCTGGGCTCCAAATCACTGCAGATGGTGACTGCAGCCATGAAATTAAAAGATGCTTACTCCTTGGAAGGAAAGTTATGACCAATCTAGATAGTGTATTAAAAAGCAGAGACATTACTTTGTCAGCAAAGGTCTGTCTAGTCAAGGCTATGGTTTTTCCAGTGGTCATGTATGGATGTGAGAGTTGGACTATAAAGAAAGTTGAGCACCGAAGAATTGATGCTTTTGAACTGTGGAGTTGGAGAAGACTCTTGAGAGTCCCTTGGACTGCAAGGAGATCCAACCAGTCCATTCTAAAGGAGATCAATCCTAGGTGTTCATTGGAAGTACTGATATTGAAGCTGAAACTTCAGTACTTTGGCCACCTGATGCAAAGAGCTGACTCACTGGGAAAGACTCTGATGCTGGGAAAGATTGAAGGCAGGAGGAAAAGGGGACAACAGGATGAGATGGTTGGATGGCATCAATGACTGAATGGACATGGGTTTGGGTGGGCTCCAGGAGTTGGTGATGGACAGGGAGGCCTGGCGTGCTGCAGTTCTTGGGATCGCATAGAGTCGGACACGACTGAGCGACTGAATCGAACTGAACTAACTGAGCACATCATGAGAAATGCCAGTGTGAATGAGTTACAAGCTAGAATCAGGTAAGTAGGAGAAACATCAACAACCTTTAATTGCAGAATGGTAGAGAGTGAAGAGGAAAAAAAGAAACTCTTGATGAGGGTAAAGGAGAAGAATGAGAGATCTGGCTTAAAACTAAATATTAAAAAACTAAGATCATGGCACTTCATGGCAAATAGAAGGGGAAAAGGTGGAAGTACAGATTGGATAAGGAAATGGCAACCCACTCCAGTGTTCTTGCCTGGAGCATCCCAGAGACAGGGGAGCCTGGTGAGCTGCCATCTAAGGGGTCGCACAGAGTCGGACACGACTGAAGTGACTTAGCAGCATCAGCAGCAGCATGGTTTTTCTAGTGGTCATGTACAGTTGTGAGAGCTGAACCATAACGAAGGCAGAGAGCCAAGAATTGGTGCCTTTCTGACTCTTTGTGACTCCATGGACCAAAGCATGCCAGGCTTCCCTCTCCTTCGCCATCTGTGGGAGTTTGTTCAAATTCAGGTGCATTGAGTGGGTGATGCTATCTAACCATCTGATCCTCTGCTGCCCCTTCTTTTTCCTACAATCTTTCCAAGCATCAAAATCTTTTCCAGTGAGTTGGCTCTTCACGTCTAGTGGCCAAAGTATTGAAGCTTCAGCTTCAACATCAGTTCTTCCAAAGAATATTCAGGGTTGATTTCCTTTAAGATTGTTTGGTTTGATCTCCTTGCAGTCCATGAGGCTGGAATCAAGATGGGCGGGAGAAACATCAACAACCTCAGATATATGTATGGTACCACTCTGATGGCAGAAAGTGAAGAGGAACAAAAGAGCCTCTTGATGGGGATGAAGGAGGAGAGTGAAAGAGCTGGCTTAAGGCTAAATATTTTAAAAAGCTAAGATCATAGCATCTGGCCCCATTACTACATGGCAAATAGAAAGGGTAAATGTGGAATGTCACAACAAATGTCCTTAGCAGCACACAGGATCAACTTTTTACCAATAAGAAAGGACTTCTTAGCTTTAGCAATGCACTTAGCTACTAAGAATGATACTCTTAATGCAGACATATTTAATAAAGTGGTGACCTTCAGTAATTGCTTCTGCTCTTCATGTTTATTTTTTTTTCTTTTGAAAAACTTCAAAGGCTTGTCTTTTAATGTTGGGGACTTGGTTCCTATGTGGCAAAGAAATTTTGAAGGTTTTGTGTCTTTGTTGCATAGCCAATTGCCACATGTTATACAGGACAAGCTTGGATAATGTCAAATCACCTGTTGCAATAAATCCATAATGTTTATTGCGTTTATTTAAAGAACTCAGCATTTTCTTTCAAATGCAGCTTTCTTTTTGTTGTCAGTGTAATAGAGCCTTCTGTCACCTCATCATTGCATCTTTCCCCCTTTTCCAAGAAGCTCTCCAGTGATGTTTGTTTTTTACTCTTTGGCTAATATTAACTTACGGGCTTGCCAAAACTTTGGCTGAAACAAGTGCACAGTGTGGGAAAGAGGCACAGATGGAACTGGTAAATAAAATAACTGGCAGACCAAATACAGACTAAAATAGTGTCTATTTTTTAAACCTGCCACAACATGCAGCTGTACAATTGAAGAACATCAACTCACTTGCCACTATAAAGCCTGCGATCAGATGCCACTCCTCATCTGCCACTCACTGATAGGGTTTTGATATGAGCCAGCAAGTGATCAATTTACTATGGTCTCTGTGCCGTCAAACTTCTTGGCTAATAATAATCTGCATTTTCAGTCATTCCCCAGTGGCATCATTACTGCCTCAGCTTTACCTTAGATCATCAGGCATGAGATTCTCATAAGGAACATGCAACCTAGATACCTCACATGTGGCGTTCACAGTAAAGTTTGCACTCCTATAGGAATGTAATGCTGCCACTGATCTGACTGAAGGCAAAGCTCAGGTGGTAATGCAAGTGATGGGGGGTGGTTGTAAATAGAGATGAAACTTCACTTACTCACCCATTACTCACCTCCTGCAGTGTGGCCCAGTTCCTAACAGGTAGTGGACTGGTACATGTCTATGGCCTAAGTTTGGGGACCCCTGCTCTAGACCAATGACTATAAATATGAAAAGTAAAAATATGTACTGGCTCCACACTTGGAAGAAAAATGAAAAAAAAAAAAAGATTATTGAAAGTATAGACTGCCTTCCCCTTTATGGCTGTTAACATTTACTGTATATATTGGGTACTCCTATGTCAGGTTCACTACATTTACAGTTGTTATATCTTCCTCTTGGATTGATCACTTGATTGATGATTGATCATTATTTCATTTAATATATATGTATATACATCTATATATATACATCTATTCCTCCACTGATGGACATTTAGATTGCTTCCATGTCCTGTCAATTGTAAATAGTGTTCTAATGAACATTAGGGTGTATATATATATATATATATATATTTCAAATTATGTTTTTCTCTAAATATGTGCCCAGGAGTGGAAGTGCTAGATCATATGGTGACCTTACTTTTAGTTATTTAAGTAACTTCTATACTGTTTCCAAAGTGGTTGTACCAATTTACATTTCCACCAATGGTGTAGGAGAATTTGCTTTTCTCCACACCCTCTCCAGCATTTATAAAGTGAAGTGAAGTGAAATTAGCTCAGTTGTGACCCCATGTGACACTTTGTGACCCCATGGACTATACAGTCCATGGAATTCTCCAGGCCAGAGAATCCTTCAGGCCAAAAGGTAGCCTTTCCCTTCTCCAGGGGATCTTCCCAACCCAGGATCAAATCCAGGTCTCCCACGTTGCAGGTGGATTCTTTACCAGCTGAGCCACAAGGGAAGCCCAAGTATACTGGAGTGGGTAGCCTATCCCTTCTCCAGAGGAACTTCCCAACCTAGGAAGATTGAACTGGGGTCTCTTGCATTGCAGGCAGATTCTTTACCAGCTGAACTATGAGGGAAATCCTGCAGCATTTATAGTTTTTATATTTTTTGATCATGGCCATTCTGACCAGACATGATTCACTTTGCTATATGCAGAAATTAACACAATATTGCAAATCAATTATACTCCAATAAAAATTAATTAATTAAAAATACATGAGAAAATTTAAAAATGTAGAAATATAATTCATGGTATTCATATATCAGCCTCAGAAGTATTATTCTTTAGGACAATACTTCTTCCTATTATGAGTAACAATGGAATGAAGGAAAGGAATCTGTTCAGATATATTCTGTTTTAGCTTGATAAGATTAAGTCCCCAATGAGCCTACCATATGAAGTTTTTTGAAAAAGCAGTCCTCTGACTTTTGACATCGTCATCCCAGCAGACATATTATTAAATTATCTCCTTGTGTCATCACCAATTCAGTATCCCATTGATCACAACCTTCTCCAAAGTTGCTATGACAACAGTATGGTACTTATAACAAAGAGATTGGTTAAGTGTAAGCCTATAGACAGTATGAAAGTGCTAGTTACTCAGTGGTGTCAGACTCTTTGTGATCCCATGGACTATAGCTCACAAGGCTCCTTTGTCCATGGGATTCTCCAGGCAAGAATATTGGAATGGGTTGCCATTTCCTTTCCCAACAGACAGTATAAAGCACTTGTAAAATATCATCATTTGTTGAATTTCAAGAACTTCTAGCTGTTTTAATAATTTTAATGAAGTTTACTGAAATCCAGATTGCTTCTAGGATTGAATTATTTGAATCAAGGATGTACATATCACAGTGTAGAGAAAGTTTAGTATTCAAATTCCTTATTATGCTTAGAACCCGGTACTTTTATGGCACAGTGGAAAATTCTTCAAGAGATGGGAATACCAGACCACCTGACCTCCCTCTTGAGAAACCTATATGCAGGTGAGGAAGCAACAGTTAGAACTGGACATGGAATAACAGACTGGTTCCAAATAGGAAAAGGAGTACATTAAGGCTGTTTATTGTCACCCTGCTTATTTAACTTCTATGCAGAGTACATCATGAGAAACACTGGACTGGAAGAAGCACAAGCTGGAATCAAGATTGCTGGGGGTAATATCAATAACCTCAGATATGCAGATGACACTACCCTTATGGCAGAAAGTGAAGAGGAACTAAAAAGCCTCTTGATGAAAGTGAAAGAGGAGAGTTAAAAAGTTGGCTTAAAGCTCAACATTCAGAAAACAAAGATCATGGCATCTGGCCCCATCACTTCATGGAAAATAGAGGAGGAAACAATGGAAACAGTGTCAGAGTTTATTTTGGGGGGGTCCAAAATCACTGGAGATGTTAACTACAGCCATGAACTTAAAAGATGCTTACTCCTTGGAAGGAACATTATGACCAACCTTGATAGCATATTGAAAAGCAGAGACATTACTTTGCCAACAAAGGTCCATCTAGTCAAGGCTATGGTTTTCCCAGTAGTCATGTATGGATGTGAGAGTTGGACTGTGAAGAAAGCTGAGTGCTGAAAAACTGATACTTTTGAACTGTGGTGTTGGAGAAGACTCTTGAGAGTCCCTTGGACTGCAAGGAGATCCAACCAGTCCATTCTAAAGGAGATCAGCCCTGGGATTTCTTTGGAATGAATGATGTTAAAGCTGAAACTCCAGGACTTTGGCCACCTCATGCGAAGAGTTGACTCATTGGAAAAGACTCTGATGCTGGGAAGGATTGGGGGCAGGAGGAAAAGGGGACGACAGAGGATGAGATGGCTGAATGGCATCATCGACTCAATAGACATGAGTTTGAGTGAACTCTGAGAGCTGGTGATAGACAGGGAGGCCTGATGTGCTGTGATTCACGGGTTCACAAAGAGTTGGACATGACTAAGAGACTGGACTGAACTGAACTGATGATATAGTTTCACTGCAATGAATAAAGGAGAAAAGGGTAAAACAAATGATAATATTTTAAACTTCTCAAGAAGGTGGTCAGGTTTTTCAGATAAATAACCCTATCCAAAGTTTTATGTCCATAATTCATTCTATGAATTAAATTATGATCCTTCTCTTTCCATCTCGATGTGTCCATATCTTACTTTAAGTAGCACAGAGGATAATTCCTGGAGCCAATGATGAATAAACACACCTCTCTTAACTCAAGAATATATAAAGTATTCCTAAAATTTGAAGATACAATGGTAATCAAGTTAATGATTTTGTCCTTTGAGAGCTTTGGTTCAGTTATTTAAGTGAAATAAAGCAGAAAAAATGAGAAGACTGAAGGCTTTGTGTCAAACACCAGGAATATTTTGTAACTTCTCAGATGAAGAGCCTGATTCTAAGTGAAGCTTTTAAGCACCTGAAAGGGTTAATCATTCATCTCAAAGATAATGGCCATACAAGTGCTTCTTGAAACTTTAGAAAATCACTTTCTACTGGAGAACATTTACAACTAATGTTAAGGAAAATGAACTTGTGAGGATATGTTCCAAGTTCTGAGGGAAAAAGAAGATATAAAAAGACATCTTCATAGTGGTGGTCTTGCTAGCTTATAAATGGCACAAGCTAGTTACAACCCCAAAGAAAGGCAACACTAAAGAATGTTAAAACTATCACACAATTGCACTCATTTCACATGCTAGCAAAGTTAACGCTCCAAGCTAGGCTTCAACAGTATGTGAGCTGAGAAATTCCAGATGTTCAGACTGGATTTAGAAAAGGCAGAGGAACCTGAGATCAAATTGCCAACCTCCACTGGATCATAGAAAAAGCAAGAGAGTTTCAGAAAAACAACTACTTCTCATTTATTGACTATGCCAAAGCCTTTGACTGTGTGGATCACAACAAATTGTGGAATATTCTTAAAGATGTGGGGATACCAGAGCACCTTACCTGCCTCTTGAGAAACCTGTCTGCAGATCAAGAAAGAACAGTTAGAACAAAACATGAAACAATGGACTGATTCCAAATTGGGAAAGAAGTACATCAAGGCTGTATATGGTCACCCTGTTTATAAAACTTATATGCAGAGAACATCATGAGAAATGCCATGTTGGATGAAGCACAAGCTGGAATCAAGATCAATAACCTCAAATAATCAGATGACACTACCCTTATGGCAGAAAGTGAGGAGGAATTAAAGAGCTTCCTGATGAAAGTGAAAGAGGAGAGTGAAAAACTTGGTTTAAAACTAAAAAAAAAAAAAAAAAAAAAGACCATGGCATCCAGTTCCATCACCTCAAGGCAAATAGATGGCGAAACAATGGAACAGTGACACACTATTTTCTTGGGCTCGAAAATGACTGCAGATGGTGACTGCAGCCATGAAATTAAAAGACGCTTCCTCCTTGGAAGAAAAACTATGACAAGCCTAGATAGCATACTAAAAAGCAGAGACATTACTTTGGCGGCAAATGTTCCTTCAGTCACAGCTATGGTTTTTCCAGTAGTCATGTATGGATGTGAGAGTTGGACCATAAAGAAAGTTGAGGGCCAAAGAATTGATGCTTTTGAACTGTGGTGTTGGAGAAGATTCTTGAGAGTCCCTTGGACTGTAAGGAGATCCAAAATGTTAATCCTATAGGAAATGAGTCCTGAATATTCATTGGAACAACTGATACTGAAGCTGAAGCTCCAATACTTTGGCCACCTGATGCAAAGAACTGATTCACTGGAAAAGACCCTGATCCTTGGAAAAATTGAAGGTAGGAGGAGAAGGGGATGACAGAGGATGAGATGGTTGGATAGCATCACTGACTCGATGGACATGAGTCTGAGCAAGGTTCAAGTTGGTTTTGGACAGGGAGGCTTGGTCTGCTGTAGTCCGTGGGGTTGCAAAAAGTCAGACACAACTGAGGAACTGAACTAACCTGATTTAACTTGAGAATAACTGATACCAAGGGCAAGGGCACAGCTAAAGCAGTGTTGTATACACTTTTCCACTAGAAATCACTAAAGTCCAAATTAGTTTTAGCAAAAGTGGAAAATTTGTTAGAATACAGGGATTTTTTATAAAGTTGAAGGAAGAATCACTGGAACATAACAATAGCAAAAATCTCAGGATTTTGACATTAGAGTTGGCCTCCAGGATTCTCCACATTTTTTCCTCCATTTGTGCCATTTCATGAATGGGATTATTTTAGCCAGGAGCTACGTTATCACATTTGTATCCTTAGAAGGGAAGAAGGCTCTATTATTTCCACATAGAAAAAGGCCATAGATTATCTCCAACTTGACCAAATTGTTAGCAACATGCTTGAGCCAATCGCTGTTGTTAAAAAAAAGATGCAACATTTAACCTCAACACATGGTCACTTATGTATGAAATGTGTGTGTGTCAGTTGCTTAGTTGTTTCTGACTCTATGTGAATCCATGGACTATAGCCCACCAGGAGGGTTCTTTTATAATCTGTGCAAGAGATTCAGTTGCACTGGGTAGACAATACCATAATTGGTAGACTGTTGTTATTTAGTTGCTAAGTTGTGTCCCACTCTTTTGTGACCCATGGACTGTAGAATACCAGGCTACTCTGTCCATGGGATTTCCCAGGCAAGAATACTGATATGGATTGCCATTTCCTTCTCCAGGGGATCTTCCTGACCCAGGAGTTGAATCTGCATCTCCTGCATTAGCAGGCAGATTCTTTCCCACTGAGCCACCTGAGATGCCTCAATTGGCAGAGTAGTCTTATTTAAATTGAGGATATCTATTCTTAGATTATGTTTATTAAGGGCTTGAATAAAACTATTTTTAAATAGGATGACTAATTTTTTGTTGGAAATGTGGAGGATTAATTTTTAATGGGGTACATGTAGCTTTTCTCCTTTGCATTCAAAACTGGGAAAGTTGGTATAACCTTTTTTATAATGTCGAAATGATCATTGTCAAATCACAATATCCTTACTTGCCTTCTTGGCTCCATCTCTTTTTGCAAAGAGAATCTTGTTCATGTTAAAAACAGATCATTTCTTGAGGCTCTAATTATGTACAACAGAACACACAGCTATGAATTCATCGTTATCAAAACTTCCATATATTATAAGGGAATACTTACAGTATTAGCTGCCTCACAGACAAAATAATTGTCAGTAATCTTTAATTTGATTATGTTTGCCACTGGAAAGGATAAATTTGTAGGTGACTTAAAGATATGCAGATATAGATAAATTTATGTTCATTTGAGAATGATGGTGATAATTCCGGAATCTTATACATACATCATTGGTCAGAAGAAACCCTTGGTTTCTTGTTACCCTTGGTAATAGATTTAGCTTAGGAATGCCCATGAAGATTTTATAAGGAATTCAAAAGATAAAAACATAATGCTAAAGAATTAAGCAAAAGAAAAAATTTATCTGGAAATAATGTACTTTTTCTTTTAAAAAATAAGTAAATTAATAAATAATTTCAAATTTCCCACAACTGAAATTCATTTCATATGGACAGAATTTGGAGGAATTTTCACTGCTCTATGCAAATTATCATAAAAAATATGATCTCTGCTTTTCCAAAAAAATTCATAACATTACTGTCAATAATAGCTGCAATTATTAAAGAAATCATTTAAGGGAGAAAAGGTAAATAAATCAATTTTATTTAACAATTCCTATAGGCCACGAATTCTGTCAGATACTTAGATTTCTTATCTTAACCTCTCATATATCTGAAAAGTATATAATCATTACCCTTTCAAGAATATGGGAATTAAGATTCCAAAGATTAAGCAATTAATCAAAGGAATACACCTATTAATATTTAAATCTTATCTGCAAATTCTCTGTTCATTTATTGAACCAATATTTACTGAGTATCAGTAAGAGCTAGGAGTACAAGAGGGAAAACAACAAAAGACTGGAAACCCTTCCTAATGGAGCTTAACTGAGAATGCCATGAACAGGGCCTCAGCTGTGATGTCTGTCCAGTGTGGACACACATCAACCAGTGTGTCTGGTCCTTTATAGATTAGCCTCTTGATTGTCATTGGATTTTTCTGAAACGGAGAAAGTCTAGTCCCACGTCTTATTGATCTCTACCCTAAGCCCCAGTAAGAAGTGAGAGTGAAAATCATCAACCACCTATTTGGTCAAAGCAAATTATATCCCTGTTTAGTGTCTGAATCTTGATTATGTTTTTTTTTTTTTTTTGGTCCCAATTGCTATTTATGTGAGTACTATCAGAGTAATTTTAGCTATGATGAGTATATAAATCATATTTAATTACATAGATTAAACCTGAGGCATTTAATCTATTTTAAGAAGAGGCTGACCTTTCCCAAGGCAGATTGGGAGAAGAGGCCCTTTTAATTATAGT
Source organism: Neotragus moschatus (assembly GCA_006410615.1). NCBI lineage: Eukaryota > Metazoa > Chordata > Mammalia > Artiodactyla > Bovidae > Neotragus > Neotragus moschatus. Next base: position 688,702 of record SJYA01000868.1, read on the forward strand.
GTAGAGTTTTCCCTTAATTTTAATGAAATCATACAGATGTGACCAAACCTCTGAACAGAATATGGACTTGGATGAAATCTGAGACTGTTGGCCAATTCTTCCTTAGGAGGAGGAAATCTTTCCTAGGGACAAATCTTAATGACTGAACAGGTTTCTGACCATGGAGC